>CM077115.1:329642808-329847808 GCA_039619475.1 Icerya purchasi | reverse complement strand
ATTTTGCAATCATTTTTTTTTTTTTGTCGCTACCGAACAAAATTGAAATAAATCAATTTTTGATTCCGTAAAGAATTAAATTATTTCACAGTCAGCAACGAAACATGCAATTTCATTTAGTTTTATTCCGGATTTAAAAAAATAAATAAACAAATATAGATAATTTCGGGAACCGAAAAATTAGCTAACGAGTCAGATTGTTTAAATTATTACGAATAACAACTTGGTTATTTTGCTTCTTGCAGCTACGCTGTCGTGAAATTAAATTTTGGCAATAAATCTTAGTAATTTTGTGATTTCGGATAAACAACACCGGCAATTTTGTCAATCGTGTACGCATCTTCGAAATTCGAATTTTTCCTTATAAAACCCGGTGCTGAGAAATGTTCAGTCTTCCATGCAAGTATAATCTGCTCTATTAATTAATAATTCAGCTGGTATATTTAAAATAGCCATTCTGGTTTGTAATTTACCGGCCAGTTCCTGTGTTAACCCTTAAATGTTACGGTGTCAGTAGGCTAAATAGAACAGTTTTTAATATTACAAATAGATGACACGCGTAGAGATTATTGTTAATTGTCTTTCAATCGATTAAAATTTATTTTGTACTTTTTCTTCTTCGTGTGCAACCCCCAATTCGGGTATAAAGCTTAACCACTTTCCACGGATTCAACAGAGATTTAATAAGTAATTTAACCTCGTTTCGTGGTCTTTTAAATAAAACGATAGCCCCCCCCCTTCTCTCTCATGGTTGTTTGAATTTGAAAATTTTTTGCGATATTTGCATTTTTTTTTATCCTTTAGTTTATTTATAACATCTTTACTTCGCCACCATGACGCGTGCCTTAGGTCAGAGCGTTTCGACAATGTGGTCAAAAGCGACATATAGCGAAGAATAAAAATGGAATTAAAAGACTATTATTACTAAAACTCTCCTTCGTAATATAGACATTTAATCATCATTCCTTTTTTCTCCCTTCATGTTCTTATACGTACTAATTGTTATCCCTGAACATAAATAATCGAAACGTCCCTAAGCAACACGACGAGACCATGTTTAAAGACTTCAGAACTGCTTTTATACGGGAAACTATTTTTCATAAATTATACTACCCTAATATATACAGACATATAATATATAATATACAATGAAAGATAGGATTTACCAATGATGCAATATGCGACTGTTAAAATATTCCTTATCGCGCAGATAATAACGTGGAACAAACACCTGTCACTAAACACTGATTAGAATACCTCCCCATTAATAATGCTCTCTTCCATATCGATAGCTTCGAAAAATTTATCACAACTTCTTCTCGCGATGAAAATGTTTTCGTCTACGCTACAATATAAATAATTAAAATCTTAAAACAGAATAAATATTAATAATAACCATAAATACAATTAGCTGGAGACAGTGAAAAGTAAAAAAAAACAAAAAAAGAAGAAATTTAGAAATTTTACAATAGTGGTGTTATCTTTTTATTTAATCAGTTCGTCAACATGTTTTTCGTGGATTGAAGAAGATGGTTTTCTTTTTTTTTTAATTCATCACCGCCCCGCCGTAATTTAGTACAAAATGAAAACCTCTAAAACGTTGTACTGACGTGTTTCAAAGGGTCGTGTGCTGTTACAGTAAAAGAACGCTTTTCTTTCTTTTTTTTTCTTTTCTTTTTATAAAAGCAGTTCTTTTACATCTTTAATTACATATATATATTTTCCTTTTTTTGAATTTTTGCAAAAAATTTCGGAGTAGCTTCTAAAAAAATAAAATAAAAAAAATATCTTAAAATGTTTCGAGATTTATACGGTTTTTTAAAAACCGGCCTTATTTTTATTTCTTTTTTCTTTCTTTTAACGAAAAATATATTTTTCAAAAACCAATGTTTGCGAGTAAATTAGAGTTCTTTCTATATAAGGTAATTTCGAACAAAATTATGCCAACTACGTGTGATTGCTGCGAAACCACAGACACAGTGAGTGGCCGCCCAAAATGTGTGTGTGTGCGTATGTACTTAGTGAGCAAGCGAGTTTTCTTCTGCTGCAAAAAATTTATCAAAATGATATCTCGGAATTTTGTATTGTTTTTGTTTGATCTTACTCGGACATGGTAGAAGTATCTCGTGAAGTTGAGATCGATCCGTGTCGACTATTAGACGCGTTAATGTATGGAAATTTAGATACGCAACCGGCTGTGTAAGCTTTTTATTGAAATAAAGGCCAGAGAATAAAGTTTTATAGCAGCAAAGTAAAATAAAGCAAGTCCTGTACCCTTAGCAGGGCGTCGGGGATTGTGGAATTAAGCTTTTCATCATGTACTTAAGGACCAAATGGTTTTCTGATGAGAATACTGGCGGGCCTGTTCCTTTCTACTTTTGGATTATCCGCCTTTACTTTCCACCAGATAGTTCTCTGGTATAACCAATATTCAATTTCAGATTGATAGCGACTTGGATTCAGAACAAGACATGTCTCGAACCCGTGTCCTTTGATTTAGATAAGTACCTTAACCACTAAGCTAAGTTTAATTTTTAAATTTACTACGAACCTGACCGATTATTTTCAATTGTCAATACGAATTGTGTTCTACTCGATCAAAACTTACCAACTACGGCTGGGGATCTCTAATAGCTTGTCCCTTGAGAGGTCTTATAAATAGTTTTTTTTTTCTTCATCAGAGCTCTTCTACTACACATTAGGGTTATACAAGTGACGAAGAAAAATATGGGAAATTTCTCGGACATTAGTTGGCAGAAAATTCAAAAGCGTTGCGAAGGTATATATGTATATTATTTGTTTTTAGAGTCTTACGATATATTTTACAGTGATCTGCCTAAAGAAAAGTAAAGCAAGCGAACAAAAACTCGCGAATTGCCTTCAAAGTTTATTTCTCATCGCATTCATTTCAAAAGATCGGCGCTAATGAGGTTGAAGGGTTTGTATTGGGACTTTCGAGATAGTTTTTTGTATTTTATTCTGCTGTGTCTTTTTTACTTTTATATATAAATTTCTTTTTCGTTATCGGAAGTGTTCGAATGGAGGGGGGGGGGTGTCTAATTTTTTCACGCTGCTAAAGCAAATATCTTAAAAAACATTTTGCCTCGTCGTTGACAGTTGTCTGACGGATGTAGCAGCTCTACGTTGGAGGTGACTTTGAAGCGAAGGGCGTTATTTGATTTTCGGAAAGAAATAAAAATAAAAATGAAAGAGAGGAAAAATAAGCAGAGGAAAAACCACGCTCGCTGGTTATTTATTTGTTGGTGCGATGTGTATAATTACGAAAATACATGTGCATGTTGTGTTAATTTATTTCGGTTAGACGTTGCGTTATGTTGCCGGTAATGTATAAGTGAACTTGATTGACAGATTGATTGACAGACTGTCTGTCACTGGCACCGGTAAAATCTCAATCGAACAATATCACGACCGCAGATAACGCACACATATCCAATCCGTAGACCGTCATCCGTCCGTTTGTCAAACGTCAACTGTCTGATTTATCAGTTTGCCTAGACAGAGACTCTCCTACGTCATAATCACAAAAACAAAATGTGATTATTATTTTTGCCGCGACTCGTTCCACCTATTCCAGCCGCGCTCTCACACCCCTTTTTTGGCCGTTGTCTCTTAGTCCTGCCGACTTTTGGCATGTCTGCGTATTCGTCGAATCGCATATCGCTCTATTTAGACTCGTTGAGAATTTTTCTTTTTCGCTGTTTAAGTGAGGATATGTTGAAATTATTGCGCGATGTTCAAACAGTCGAGTACAGAATGTCTCGCGAATTGTTCGGTGATCAGAGTGTTGCTCGTTTGTACGCAGAAACCTTGAAAGCGTGCTTTTCAAAGACTCGAAGTGTATGTAACATTTTCTTTCGACAATGCTGTTTGTCCAGCAGTCTGCTCATATGTATTGAAGTTTGAATATCGGTCTAAATGTTACTACGAAGTTGTTTTAACACTGCTGGAAATTATATAAATCTCTCTTTATTATTTACATCGTTAAATTTAGTCTCCCTAAAACGTCTGCCCAAGTATTTATTATTTTATTCTAGTTATTTGTTGTTATTAGGTTGTACAGTCTCAATTTGCTAAACCTTTTTTGCACTAAAAACCGGGAAAATTGAAATTAAACACATGTTCCGTAGAGAACTGTTAGCGCATAACGATGTGGCGTAGTTGCTTGGGCAGCAGTGTTTCGTTCGGCTAGGATTTGGTTCGAATCCTTCCGGAGCACATTGGAATTCCCAGAAGTTTCACACTTGCGCCCAATTAATGACCGTAGTCGACGAGCTCCAAAGAAAAAGAGAAAAATTAATTACAAAGCACATTTTTGGCGTCAAAACTTTTTGTTTCTTCACATCTGGAGGGATGTTGCAAAAAAAGTTGGAAATAATTTTAAAAATATTTCTCAGATAATTTTATCAACTAACGGCACACCGGAGCAAAGAAAGTTAAAATGCTAAAAGGGGGTATCAAAAGAAATGAAATAGTAGACAGAATAGCAAGAACCGTACTCGTAGTTAGAACACTTGTACAGAAACTAAATTGTGGTGGGGTTTCTTACCGGTATTAAAGAACATACTATAACGGGGAGTGGAACGTCGAGTAGCAACAGAGTAGTAATCAAAAATTTGGAAGAGACTTTATAGTAACGATACCGATATCGAGAACAGGACACAACAAAACCCCCGTTCACTTGGCAAAAATTAATATTGTCAATGTACATGCAGTAGTTGTACAACAGAGGGTACAATAGATCATTTTATTTGGCAATGTAAAGTTTACGAGCATGGTAGGGACAAACTTAGAACAGAAATCCCGTTCAGAGCTGCATACCTTTCCGGTTTCAGTCATACAGATAATTCCGACGTCGAGTTTTTCATTAGTGGATAAATTTATAAAGTACCACAAGATAGAAATATAGAAATAACAAATAACAAAGGTCTATAAAATACCCCATTAAAAAGGGTTAGGTAAAAGAAAAAAAAACAGGCTAAAAGGCGAAGGCTAAGCCAAAAAAAAAAAAAATTAAGCTGTATCAGCTTCTTGAAAAATACTGTCACATTAAATTAAGAATTAAAAATATATGCAATACGTACATTCCCGTGAGAAGCGGAAAAATCAATTTTTAATTTCTCAGCTTCTTTCTGCATATTTGTGTTTATTATTATTATTATTTGTAGGTGAATACATGCCTGTTTGTTATTGAAGTTGGTTTTTATTGTATATTATTATTATTATTATTATGTGTGCGGGGTGTGTGTGTGTACGTATAGGTGTACGTGTGTACATATATGCATGGGCGTCGCCAGCGGGGGGGCAGAGAGGGCAGCTGCCCCCTGGAGCCTTGAAACTTTTTAATCAATAATGAGTATTCATAGGCGCGTAATCATGAATAATTAGCCAGAAACACACAAAAATTATGTTTTAATTAAGATTTTATTCTTGTTTAATAAAATATTAAGTCTTCACAACTTATAAATTTTATTTTTCCTATAACTCATATCCTTTTTCTAGCATCTTGCCCCCCCCCCTGGCCCATCGGCTGGCGACGCCCTTGCATATATGTATGCATATGTATATATATGTGTACGTATGTATATATATATATATATATTCAGGCATGCATATGTGTGAGTTCGTGTGTACATGTGGGTACATACGTGCGTGTAAATGTGCATATGCGACATATGTGTATATAAGTGCGACTATTTTGAGTATGTATAGAATGTGCTAGTTGTGCATGTGGGTACATATTGGCCGTTGGCATGGTACTGTTTATATGTTTCTTTTGCTCTGGTATATATTTGTACTTAAATGTATATGTTCTGCTGTATGTGGTACATATGTATGTGTAATGTATGTAGCTGGATATATGTGCATGAACAATAAAATACGAGCATTTTTCATCAAAATTGCAATTTTGTTTTATTTCACTTCGGCGCTTACATTTCTGGGTATATTTTTAGATTAATTTTAATTTTTTCGAATTATTCGTTTTTCATATTTTCCGTCAGTATGTATTGTATGAATGTGTGGCTGTATATGTGTATGGGTTCTCATATGCGCATGGATTGGCATGTGTATTTGGGTCAATGTTATAATTATTTTGACCGCTATATATTTACGTGGATGTGTGTGGTGGGTGTATGTTTACATATCAATTTATACATGAAATGATGTAATTTTTCCTTACATTATCGTTTTTATTTTACTTTTTTCTTTTCATAAAAACTGCAGTTTTCGTTAAAATTACAAATTCCGTTTTATTCCATTTGGCCCGTTTTTTTTATTTTATTTTACATATTAATTGTATTTACTTTATTATTTATTCTTTTTTACTTATATATTTATCAATCTTTAAATTCCTTTCCACTAGTCGCGCTTTGTAGCGCATTTATAGATTTTGTTATAATGATAATAATAATAATAAATCATTGACTGATTTAAGAATAAAATGAAGGCTTACTTAGAAACGTTTTCGGATATAACCCATTATCAGTTAAGAACACAATTCACTAAGGTAGAGTTACCAGTAATCGGCAGTGTACCAATGATTGATACTTTTTTTTTTTTTTGAAAGCCAAAAATAAGATTTATGTATGATAAATGGCCACACTGCCAAAACTATCTGATAAAGGAGACGTCTGTTAATAACAACTGAATTTAATTGATCGAGTAAAAATCACGTGGTAGGTGGTGAATTTTGTTCCATTTACATGAGTTGAAAAGTACGCCTAATTTGTCTAGTTTCTAAAAAAATTCTTAAGAAAGGTAAATTTTTGGTTTTTTAATATTCTCAACTCTTTATGATAATTATGTTCGAATAAAGACTAATTGATAGAGGACATCTTAATGTATCAATTTGTGTATTGGTTGGATGAAATGTGACAGTACTAATTTTTATTGATGTGTCAAATACTGGTCTGAAAAATATACCAACCTTCCAGAGTTGATTGACAGTATGTCAATCATTGGTTTTATTAAAAAAAATTGAAATCATCTAATGATTGACAGTCGTGGTTTACCTTTGTTGTTGTGAATTTAAATTAGATGCCTAAGAAACTAGCCCAGCCTTACGATGAAAGCAGATGGAGAAAATTTTGTTCGATATGGCTAAGGATATGAAGGTTTATACTGCTGCCAAAAAACATAATGTGCCTTGAACTACATTAAAATATAAGTTTGAGAACAAGGGTAAGTTATATTTGGATTAGTTAAGTTTACTGAAGATACTGGGTCAAAATAAAATGAATAAAAAATAATTACGTATTTTAATTTTTTTAAAGGAAAGAACCGTATGGGGCCAGATCCTTATCTTTCATTTGAATTTGAAGATAGGTTGAAAAACTGGATTTTTGAGATGCACAAATCCGGATTTCCAATAGGAAAAGAGCAACTCATGGCCAGTATTCATCAGTATCTTAAAGAATTGAACGAGCCATCAAAATTTAAAGAGAATCAACCAGGAGAGAAGTTGGAGGAAGCGTCACGCAGATATTATATTACGAACTTGGCAACATTTGACAGAAAGTCGAGTCAGTGTTACAGAATATAATATACGAGACTGGTTTGAAGATATGAAAAAGGTATTTGAACGAAAAGAAATTGTTGTCAGTTTTTGAAGATTCGCGAAGAATTTTTAATTGTGATGAAACGGCATCATATCTGGCTCCAAATGAGGGAAAAACATTTGCTCGCCGTGGTGATAAAACTATATATCGTCGATCCCAAAATTCCGAAAAAGACAATTTAACTGTGTTGCCGACTTGTAATGCTAATGGAGTAACTCTCCCCCAATGATTGTCTTTCGTTACGAACGAATTCCAAAGAATGCAGCTGAATCAGTTCCAAATTCATGCTGGGTGGGGCGCTCGGAAAATGGTTAGATGACGAGTTCTGTATTTTTTGAATACGTTGCGAATATCAAATCAAATCAAATCAAATCAATTTATTATTATTATCATTACAACATAATCCATCTATGCGCATATTTGCGCGAGCGATGGGTATTAAAGAAATAAAAATCTTTTTTGAAAAAATACTGAAATCCTTAAAATTACAATCAAAAACACTGCAATAAAGGAATAAAGTAGAAATATACCGTACAGAACTTATATAAAATCATATAACTTACATTTAATCTATAATCTTAATTTATTTAATTCATTAACATTTACAATTAAAATAAAAGAAAATTTCTACATTTCCATGCAACCAACGTACTCTATATGAATATATATTACATCCCTATCCACAATCCTTTATCGATTATTTATAAGATTCCTCAGAAAGATTATTGGAGTGGAAAAATTTCAGTAAACATTTACGTCTTTTTTTAAAGTTTTTTAAATCGTCTTTTAAAGCTAGTGGTAAATGGTTGTAAATGAGAGGCGCCATATAGAGGGCTTGGATTCTTGAATGGAATTTCATAAATTTAGGTAGCGCAGCTATTTCATTTCCACAACTTCTAGTGATACCCTCCTTAATGTGAAAATTAAATTCTTTTTTTCTATTTAGCATAAACAACAGCAATTCAGTTTTATATAATGTACTAACATTAAATAAATTATAATCAAATGTAGTTTTCTTGTTTTTAGTGATTAACTTGATTACTCTTTTATTTAAAAACTCAATCTGTGAAAAGTGGCATTTAGCGGTATTACCCCAATGCATCAAACCATACGTCAAGACAGGTTTGTATAGTGATTGGTATAACATATACAGATGATATTCATTAAAAAATTCATTCATGTAGTAAAATATATAATTTAACTTCCTGAGTTTAGCAGCTAAATAATCAGTATGCTTATTCCACTGTAATCTACAATCTAAATTTAAACCCAGATATTTGATTTCAAATACTCTTTCTATTTCAGAATTTTCATTTAAACAAATTTTTTCGCAGTCCCACGTGTATTGAGGTTTATGACTATATAATATGAATTTAGTTTTCTTTACATTTACTATAAGCCTATTTGCCTTAAACCAACTTACTAAGGTATCAACATTTCTATTTGCTAGTTGCATTAGGATATGGCTGTAATGAGAACTCATGACAATAGCAGTATCATCTGCGTATGTGAACAGTTTTCCCGATATTCTTAAGTTGCACAATTCATTTATGTAAATAAGAAACAGAACGGGACCTAAAATACTACCCTGAGGCACCCCATAAATTTGCGTTATACTTTCGCTATGTAATTTATTAATTTTCGTAACATATTTTCTATTATTTAAATACGATTTGAACCAGTTGTAAATACTACCCCGGAAACCACACGAATATAGCTTGGCTAACAAAATTTTGTGGTCTACCACGTCAAAAGCTTTTCTCAAGTCAAAATAGACAGCTAAACATGATTTTCCCTTTTCTAGATTTTCCGTAATGTAGGATACGTGCTTAAATAGCGCAATATCAGTTCCTTTTCCCTCTAAAAATCCGTATTGGTTTGTACTAAAAAAATGTTTGCTATATAGGAAACCCATTATTCTCATCTTTATACATTTCTCAAAAATTTTTGAAATAGTAGGTAGTATACATATTGGTCTGTAATTTGCCATATCACATTTGTCACCTCCCTTATATACTGGAGTAATGATACCTAATTTTAAAATGTTGGGGAATATTCCAACCTTTACAGATTCGTTAAACAAAATTCGAACCATGGCTAAAGCAACAACATATTCCTAGACCAGTATTATTATTTTTAGACGGACACGTTTATTACAACTTTCTGAATTTTGCAGCCAACAAAAAATTGAAGTTCTTGCCTTATATCCAAATGCAACTCACATATAATGAAGCCTTTGGATGTTTCAGTTTTTCGCTTATTTAAACAACGTTGGAAGAATACTGTACGGTCTTTTAGAATGAATAATAATGGTGCGAGCTTGACCAATACAACTGTTTGCCCATTGATAAAAACAGTACTCAACACATTGCCGAAGGAAATTTTCATAAATGGGTTCAGTATCCATTTGATGTGGATCAGATTGATTTTTCCAAATTTGATCTATCACATCATTCACTTACGAAGAAACAAAATTTCAGCATAATGAATGATAGTTTTTCCGATAATACGACCAATACGAGTACAATGACGGTAATATTCCTTGAACTTTTGGAGGATAATGTAATACAACTGTTTAATAAAATTTTTCATGGCGAGGAGGAAGAAACGGTATTAGAAGAAGATAAACTTAGCTATTTAAGCTGCGGAACGATGCTACATGTGAAGCAAATCTACAAGTCGTACAAAATGATGAAGCTGTCTCGATTTTACTTGGTGCAGATCTAAATTTATGTGAAAATACGACTGATGATAATTCATTTTTAGCAAACTCTAAAACAATGATAATGTCAGCGCTTTCAACTTCAGGTATTCAAAATAGTTCTCGTCACGATCCACTGGTCACTCCACCATCAATTTCTATTGATGAGCCCACATGTATGAATTTAATTGATCGTAATGCACCAAGTACACCATGCTCAACTGCAAAAATTCTCTGCAAGAATCTTCTGGAGAACAAATACTAAGGGAAAAGTATAAACTACCAGACAATCAAGTTCCAAGTCTTTTCAAAAAAGCATTTTTCTATCAGATGCCAAATTTTTTTTTTTTTTTTTTTTGAGCATGTCAGCTAAGGACGTTACTCACTTCAACGGTATGAAAGTATTAATAATTATAGAGGAAAAATATTACAAATGGAACATACGAAAGAAGCTAACAAAGGAATAACCAAGGGAGACGGAAAAGAAAGGATGCTGTGAGCGCTGTAGGGCGTAGGGAGGCCAAGACGCAAAAGACCGGAATACAGTATCGCGCGTTCTGAAGAAATGGAAGGACATTCAAGTAAAATGTGGTTCGCATCACAAACGAAGTTTGCTTCTGACGGATCAAATGGACAAAGAGGAGACTGAGTAATGGAGAAACGAAACAAAATTATGCTGGCCTATGTGAAAACGGGAAACTTTTCCCAAAGCTATAACATCACAAGCCTGGCAGGACTATAATCGTAAGAAAGAACAAAAAAAAGGTGAAGAGGCAAAAAAGAAAAGAAAGAACGTGCCGAAAAAACAAAACTCGTATCATTGAGCAAACTTAAGAAGAAAAAACAGCCCATAACCCATAATAAGGAGGAAAATGACGAGCCTGATCGTGAATTCATGAAAGCGACGGCGAAACCTTTTCTAATTTGGAAAATCCAGAAGATAATGAAACTGGCCAGGAAGAGGTTATACATAGTTGGTAATTTTGTACTCGTGGAATTGAAAACCGTCGCAAAAAAAAAATATATATATACTATATTGCGTAAGAAAAGTGACACAAATAAAATATGACAAATATTTCATTAACTTTTTACGAAAATCTGAAAAAGAGTATGATACATTTTTTTACCCAAATGTAAAAGACGAAATGTGGGTGGAAAAAAATATGATTAAAATGAATTTGAACGACTCTCTAACTAAAGAGATAAAACGTGGTCGCGAGAGAATAAAATTTGAAATTAGTTTAAGTAGTTTAAATTTAAATATAAGTTAATTTTGTACTGATTTTTTTTTTAAATAAATTTTGAAATAAACTTTGAAATATCTCATTCATTATTTACCACTGCGATTGTATACCTTATACATCACCAATACTTAAAAATATGTCATCTTCTACTTAATTTTTAATAATTTATCAAAAATGATTCAAAAAATGAGAAAATTTCATTATGTCAATCACTAGGCGTCAATCATTGGAACGTCAGCTTTGTGATATGTCAATCATCGGTACTTTTTACAATTCTCACTTTAAAGTTATCTTGCCAAGGTTGTAATTGAAATACAAAGTAAAACCAAAAATGAAAATATTAAGTAAACACATTCCTTAATCCATTATCTGTGAGAAAGAAATCGATAGCTAAAAACAGAGAGTTATTATTTGCGACTTAAGGTGTCAATTACTGGCACCTCTCTACCTTATGTATGATCAGAAACAAATTCTAAATCACACCGAGGTCAGAATTTGTTTCTGATCACACATGTGAATTGTGTTCTTAGCTGATGATGGGTTATAGCCGAAAACGTTTCTGAGCAATCATTTTATTCTTAAATTTGCTTGTTATATTTTGATAGTTGTTATAAATTATTATATTTTATAATTGACAAACAGGATGTTGAAAGATTCTTTATTGACTGATTGATTATTTATAATTATTGTAACATTTCACAAACAAATCTCTTTTTATTACGTAGGTGTTTACAGCGTTAAGATATCAAGTATGGTATCAGTTTTAATGAAGTTAACTGCAACTGTTGATAAAATTCTCTGATGAGATGCGCTTAATATTACTGCTTTCCGCGTATTGGATTGTTAATAATATTGTTTTCGGAAAAAAGGTTTGACTGAAATTGTTGAAGGTTTGCGCGCAGGATCGATAAGACGCTGACCTTTCTATTAAAACGACCTAATGCCAGTTCTCCACCAACAGAATCGGAATAATTATCTAAGGAACTGCAAAGAGACTAATCGCGAGACGAGCTATTTTATCACTTTATTATCTGCATAATTTCAACCTTCTACAACCAGCCGTTTTTGAATTTTACGTGATAAACACATACATACGTGCAGACGTCACGAAAAGACGACTTAAAGTGAATCCACGGATGGTTAAAATGGATATTTTTATTGAAACGTGAGATTTAAAATACACTCCACAAATGCAGTACTTTCTTTTATCATCTGTATAAGGGGAAGTAATCAGTGATGGTCGAAATATCCGTTGAAATATGGTATTAAACATTTTTCGCGATTACAATATTCTTCCTTTACTTCATACAAGGAAGTAAAAAGGAAATTTAGTAAATACACGCATAAATTAAACGCTAATATTTATAAATATAAACGAATATAACAAACAAAAATAAGTATTAATAAATTTAAATATCTTATTTTAGAAACGTGTTTGCAGTTCTATTCCCTGTGTTGTTAGCTAACGGTGGACTATGTCTGAAAACAGGGTTCTTTAAATTGAGAGGTATTTAAATTTATTAAAGTTTATACTTATTTAAAATGGGGAATTTTAGTTATTTCATATGAATAACAATAGCGATAAATCATGGTCGGGGGAAGGGATAGGCAGGCGCGAGAATTTTAATGTAGTAAATGAAAAAAAGGTTTCGACGGTTTAGTTAAAATATGAATACATACCGAGTGTGTGTGTGTGTGGGGGGGGGGGGTGCTAAGTGTCGGTCGCTCGTCGATATTAATAACTCGGCGTAACGGAACTAAATCGCTGGCTCGGAATTATTATTCTTGTCGGGCGTATGTATTATCTTTAGTTAGGGTCCGATAATTATTTGATGGATTACCGTCAAACGGAGAATATCGGAACTCGTTTTATCGGATGTGGCGCGTATTTTGTATGCTTAATCTGTGCACAGTGCAGTGCGTGCGCGTGTGTAACAGCGTAAAAGCACGCTAGAACGGATTATCGGATGTCAGTCAGACGGACGTCAGACGTCAGTCATGTCAAGTGCTGGCAGGTGTCAAGACGGAGATGTAAGAGACTGATTTCAGTTCGCCGGCAATCCATCACACTCGGCAGAAAAACACACCGTCTAAGAGGAAGAACCCATTTCGACGAGAAAAACATCCGAGTACTTTTCGAAAGCGTCATCGAACCCGTTTGCTCGCTGCGCGACCATAGTGCGCTCGTAGTGGTCGGTAATTGATGCGTAATTACACGGCAATCATGCGCTCCAGGCTTCTCGCGGGTTCGTCAGAATTATGAAGAAAAATGATTGACGCGCCACATCGACTTAACGCACAGTGCTACTCGGCGACCGCTTTATCTGGCTGCAGATGGCATGAAAACCGCCTTCTCTTTGTGCCAGCCAAAAAGTTCTTCCAGAACAGAATGGAATTTTACCCTGTTACGACTTTTTCCAGTTCAAAAAAATCCCTTCGCCCGCTGCCCAGGTAAAAGGAAAAACACTGCAGATCCTACAGCGCGCAGACAACTTTTTTTTTTTGCACGTTTCGTCTTTTCGATCAAAGGCTACTTTTCCTCCTGAGCTGAATTAGCAATAAATTAATGCCTGTACTCCCCCCCCCCCCCCGTAAATACACGCCAAGCATTAGTATTGGTCTTGATTTTTTTTTTTTTTTTCTCTTTTCTTTTCTTTTCTTTCAGGGCCATTATATTGCAATAGAAAGGAAAAATTCGGAAAATATGCGACGATATATATATATATATATATATATATATACATATATATATATATATATATATATATATATATATATATATATATATATATATAATATAATATACAGGACGATTTTTTTTAATTCGGTCGATTTCAATTTCGAATTTATGCGTGCAATTATGGATTCCTCTTCAGCAATTCATGGGGGAAGAAGGTCGTAATGAAAATGTAAATTTCATGTCTGATGAATTTAATCAGTTTTGCAATGAACAACTGGTTTTCATTCGGCTAATTATTTTCGAATGTGACATTACTCAGAAATTAGTCCTAGCTTAGGGGCAAAAGTAGGGTGCGTGGGGTAATTTATAAATTTAAGAAGGGACGCACTATATAGTGTGAACAAGTTTTGTTTCAGATTTTGATAGTGTTTCCTCTTGAAAGAAAGTTCTACACATTCGTCTCACTTGAACCGATGACAGTGGTGTAGTAAAATTCTAATTTACTCCACGGCGAGCCCTGCATACAATAATGATATTGTGGAACCGAGAGCTCTTTTCGAAATATGCCCCAAGTATTTCTTTAATAGGATTTTGAGGATTGAGGGTCAGTTTCTTCTTCTTTGATGAATTATCCGCCCTCACTTTCATCTAGATTTCTCTGATACGTGCAATCATGATTCAGGATAGGTAAGATAGAATTTGTTCTACTGTTTGTTTATTCATTAATTTTGTTTCTTATACGTCGGGGGGCTATTTAAACTGTGTCAATATTTAAAAAAATAGTTATAATTGACGAAATGTAAGCGCAATTAATGAATTGAGTGAATATCGCCGCCTCGTTTGTTCACGCCCTGTGATTATTATTATATGGTACTTACTAGTCCGTGAATTTATATTTTGCACGCTAATTAAGGAAAAGATTTGTCCATGTCAAATTACTTTAAAATCTAAATTATTCGCGCTCTTTCTTGTGTTTCTTTCGGCCCTCTCTATAAAGGATGCCGCTTATTATTACGAACGAGAAATGTTACAACGCGAAGGAAAAATGCTACAGCATTACAAGGGTTAGAATTTTTTTCATCCTTTTGTTTCCCTTGCGCAATTATCGTCCTCGACACGGCAGATCGATGGAACGATTTTCGGTAGGAAATCCGGTTATTAAATTTCTTGATCGCGGTCGTTTTATGCAAATATCGCGTCATGTTCGACCGGCGGGGTTGATCTGGTTGAGGAAATGGTGTGTTGGAATGGTCCCCGGTTTTCCTAACTTCCGTTTCATTTTTTACTATCTGCATCGTGGATAGTTGTTTCTTTCGTTTCCGTAATTAGAGATAGTTATAACAGCGGTAGCGGTTTTTTACCAAAGTGCCTTTCTTTTTTCATTGGGATCTACTCGAATTTCTCCGGTTTACCAGTATACACACACACCTTGGTTGTTTATCAGCCAGATTATTGTCCCCGTACCACTTTTCCTTTTCAATTCGAAAGAAAGTATTTTGTTTCAGTTCTGTACATCCCTGGTAGGCGATCGCTCGAATAATAATGCCTTTCGTTTTAAGAAAATACCCGTTATTAAACCACGGACAGCTCAATTTTTCCGTTTCTTTGCAAACGTGAATTCTTTACTCGAAACTGGTTTGCGATAAAAAAAAATACAAAAATAGCTGTCATGTCGTATTTCTGCATAATTTTCTCGTGAAACAACGTGTACCCATTAGGGGCATGCGTCGCTTCCGTCATTTACCTTACACAACTAGACAGAGACTCAAAGGTGGTGGGGTGCACTGAAATGAAAAGCTTTCAAAACTTGGCAGAATAGGAGTTCCCCTTATTTTTGATACTGGTTTTTAATGTGTTAAACTATAATTCTGTTAATTTGAATGGCTTAAACCTGTTAATGATAAATGTGACGATGTTTCCTACATTTTCATTCAGATCTCCTTCCTCACCTATAGGTAAAAACAAATAGCCATTTTATAAAACGAAATTATCTTACTTTTATAATTGAGATGGTCCTTCTTTTCAACTGCGAACACACCAACCGTTCATTACCTTCTTTTTGTACAAACTCGTGTCAATAGCGTGTAACACACGCTAGACGTCACAACCGTGAATGTGTTTGATTCATCGATATATTGCAAAATTTCGAATGTATTGTTCGTCCTCATATTATTATCCAAGCGCATATCATGTAATAAATAGTATAAAAGGGTTGAATTGCGAAGCGGTCAGTGGGCCTAGCGCCCTGGTAAGTGTACAAATATATTTACACGTCTCCTTCAGATGTAAACAACGGCGATATTGTCTAAATCTTTACTCGTTTCTTGCTGAAGATAAAACCTTTTCTAGCATATAGGTGTCAATTTAATGTTTATACTAAACTAATTAACAAACAGGATGTGCTCTATTAAAAATAATAGGCACATCCGTTTATAATGAAGTTAATAAAAGTTCTCATACCGTACCGTTATTATTAATGATATTATTAATTTTTTATTGTAGTTTAATTAAGTTTTATTCCTTTTTTAATTTTTTATTTTTTTTAGTTCAGGATTCGCGGCGTACTTTTTTTACCTTTTTTTTTCTTTCTTCTATTTATGTTTGTTTTGATTACTTAGATCGATTTTCACGAGACTAACTAATTGTTCATTCGAAAGCGTAGCCGGTAAGACTACAACATATTCGACATAGTGATCGAATAATATTCAAAGAAGAGTGAGAAATTTTTATGTAACAAACGCCATTCAGCTTAAAATATTACCAATGTTATTTACCACGGAAACATAGATTGAAAAGCTAATTTTTACTATAGGCGGATAAAAAACGATAATATTAACAGCAGCGACAAATATTGTGATCTGAATAAAGTTCCACAGCGTCATTTTTTTTTTTTTTTATCACTAACGCAAAATACTGCATATCTAACATTATACTACGTATAACTTTTGAATGTGCCGCCGGCTAACTTCAGCGATATTCTCTGCTTATTTGAAAGTGCACAGTGATGGTCCTCCTATAATAATAAGTACTGATTAAGTGGTCATCGAATTGAAAAAATAAAAAACAGGTTTCCAGTTTCCTTATAAGTTTATTTTTTTTTTTATTTTGCTTAATATAATATTAGACAAAAGTTGGCCAAAAAATTTTCAGTAGAATATATTAGAGAAATATGAACACAGAAAATTTTAAACTAAAAGGGGCGATAGCGACTTTAACTGTACCACTATCGTTAGTGTTTATACGAATGTAAATTCGAATAAAGATAATAAATATTTGAGATCTTAAGGCGCAATAAGCTCATCACGGACGGTATTTAAAAGTAGTAATATTTCAAAGGTATAATTTCAAAAGTATAATAATATTTCAAAAGCATAGTAATATTTCAAAACTATAGTAATATTTCAAAGATATAGTAATATTTCAAAAGTATAGTAATATTTCAAAGATATAATTTCAAAAGTATAGTAATATTTCAAAGTTTATAATTTCAGAAGTATAGTAATATTTCAGATTGGTCTATCCCTATTATATCGCTAGAAAGTATTTCTGAAATATTAGAGAGTTTTTATTTCTACAAAGAAAGTATTGGAAATATCGGGAATATTTTAATTGTTGTAATTTGGATTTAGGACACACTGAGACTCTAATAAATGTTATATTCAGAATAATGAAATAAATCTTCCCGTTTATAAGTGTAAAATATATTATTTTCTACGAGGTGATTATTGTTTGCCGTTTACTTTTATATTAAATTTTTAGAGTAAATCTGTTTTTATTTTTTTGTTTTATGAACGAAAAATATATCAACGTTTTTCTTCGTAATGGGTATTTTCGTTATTTTACTTATTTCAATATTGTTTCATTTATTCGTTTTTTAACAACGGGGGATTGCGTACACCTTTAGAAGTTCCATTAAATAAAATGTTATTTTCGTACATTTAACGAGAATTCAAAATCGTCACCTTTTCTGTCTTTTCCTTTTTTGTTATAATTTAGCGCAAACGATTAAAAACTTACATGAATTTAGATAGGCGCCCAATTGTTGCTTTCAAAATATCGTCGATGTTTCCAACAAAAATGTTATATAGCATTCGGTTGTGCCAAGAGAGAGAGAGAGAGAAAAAAAAAATTGTTCTTTTGAAATGTAATTATAGGTGTGCGGCGACAGCTAAATTACATGTATATTTTAGGAGGTACGAGGACCAAATAAAAAGCCGGACGATATTTCAAAAGTGAATTTAACCGGGGTCCAACAGTGCGCATTAAATATTAATATTGTAAAATTGTAACAAACCGACGGGGAGGGGGGTGGGGGGGGGGGTACACCATTTTAATTGTCCTTTCTTTGCGAAAAATAAAATCGATAATGATGATGTTGCGTGCGAACTATGATTGAAAAACATATATTCTGCATTGATCATCGGCGGTAGCTAAACTTGAGCTATAGGAACATTTCAGAAATAGGCTAATGTGCAATGATGGACATTTAAGGGGGAAAAAAAATTAATTTAACGCAAATACAATTAACTCTGCATTAAGAGAATAAATATGTGTATACACATGGCAGAAATTGCGTAGAAAGCGATGGCGAGCCGTCAAGCCGTTATGTGTGCATGAGATTACATTTGCTTATCGCGATTAATCAAATGCTTGTAGCTTAAAGGTACTGCGTAGCGCATGTACAGTTGCTGTGGGCAGAACGCAATTACCGGCTCATATGACGTGAAAATATAGCAAATACGCCAATCTTCGGACTGAAGCAAAACAGGAGGGATATTAAGAACGCGTAATTATATACTTTCACTGGCCGGTTTGTTTAATTATTTGCTGTTTTTTTTTTTTTTTTTCTTTTCTTTTTTGCGCAATGTGATGTATTTACGATAAACGGAATATTAGTAAATCTATAAAAACAAATTATCTTTTAGCATTCCGCAAAGTGGCAGTATGAATGGAATTTCCGTTTTTTCTATATAACCGTAAACCGCGACGTGCGTACAAATTTTCCCAAATGCCATCTCCCCCCTTCACGCTTGTCACGATGTACGGCCAGTTCGTACGTTTGGCTTTTCTAAATAAAGCATTCTTTTCAATTTTACCGCGTCGTATAAAAGTATAATTATACCTTTTTTATTTAATTTAAATCGCTTAACATTTTAATTGCGGACAAATCTCGGAAAATCTTCTTCGGCATTGCACTCACGTTTCGCTCTTCCGGTTCTGGATTAGAGTGTTAACCTGACCTATTCGAAGAATTACTGGAAGATAAAGAACTCTATTAATAAAAGTCGTAAAATTTTATTATTTCCAATAATTTTCGAGTAAGCTTAATATAGTTACACAATAAAAACGAACTGCGATACTTTAAAGACTAAATTTTACCAATGATTCGCATTTCCTCCTCTTCCCATTCTAACGAGAATTTCTTGTTCAATCATGCGATGCTGAGACATTAAGAAACCTTCTCGAATTAGAAATACATATTCGTCATTTTTTAATAACGAGCTTTTCTTCAAATTCCGCCATTAACTTTTATCAGATAACGAAAAAGAAAAAAAAATTTTCCCAGAAGACCGTTTTCTGTTTAAAGAAAACGATGTCTAGGCAGTATCATATTTTTCCCGATCAAACGACAAAAAATTATAGTTACTCTTTTTATAAGTGAATTAATAATAAGTTTTCACTAAGAAAATGGAGTGGTCCAAATTCTTTCGTAAATCTCCTTCACTCTACATCGACTCCCAGGAGTTCTAAAACAATCCAAGTTTGTACATTTCCCTTTCAAAATATTTTCAATGATTCTGATTGTAAATGAAACTGTTGCGAATTAGCCGGTGGTAAACTGTTTTTCTACTCTTGCTTTTAATGTTTGTTTTTTTTTTTTTTTCAATTTTCAGCATTTGGTCGGGTTTGATAGTGAAACCTTTTTTTACTTTTTTTTTTTTTTTTTTTTTTCAATTTATAACCGCAGTGTATTGATAGATTAAATTCCGAACTCCCTAATATCCTTATTGCGTTTTTCCGTCGATCTCCGTTGTTCCTATCCTCAGTTTTTTTATTCTATCAATAGCTGACCGAATCAACATCTGATTCTTTTCCCTCGTGTCGTTTCTGGGCGAAAATCCGTTGCTGACATGCCCAAAGGGGGGGTTAAAAAAAAAGTCTTGATTACAGTTTTGTTAGTTTCATCGATACTATACAGTTCGTTTGCTAATGTTAAACTTTTGAAATTTTAATTGTCGCTGTTTATGGGAAATTCTAATGAGCCGATTTTAATGGTAATTTGCTGCGGCGATTCCACGAACGAAATATAATTTAAAGTGATAAATCACGCGTGGTGTGTAAAAAATTTGATTTCTATAATGCGCGAGAAATAATAGAATTTGACTAAATTTGAAGAGCTTCAGTTTTAGGCAGCACTACAAAGATCTTTTTCGATTTCTCGTATTTTGTTTTGTTTCTGAATTTCTTGAAAATCGTAAAAAGTTTCTGGTTATGGACGAATGCGGTTGTTAATTGTCTCGAAGTATTGAAAAATTCAACGTGATATTACAAAATTTGCCCCCGTCGCCACATTGAGATTTCTGTTTTTTTTTTATTATGGCTGGCTCCAAATACCATCATATTAAATTAACCCTTTCTGGTAAATTAATCGATACTTTTTTGGCCATCGCTGGGAATCGAACTGATGACTATACTATCTTAATAATCAAAAGTTCACGCCACTAGGCTATCGCAATTTTAAATTCTTTCAATAACGCTTGTAACAGAAGCACTAGTGTAAACAATTGTTTTCTTTAGAGTGTAATTTGACCTTAAAAAGCGAAGAAAAAAAAAATAATACATAATTTAGTAAGTTTCATTTTTACGCAATGCTATTTTACGAAAGTAATTCCTTTGTTTCCATTATTCGCTTGCGTCTTGGCCATTCATTGTTACCTTCTTCTCGTTTTCGTTTTTTCTTAACATGTTCTTCGCTCTGCCTCTTCATCCGAACAATGAGGCTTTCTGTGATATTAATCATATTTCTTTTTCAGTGTCCGTCCCTCTTAAATGAACGATCTGATTTTTACACTCAACTCCTAGCACCTGATATCCCTACTCCTTATTGTGCTTCGTATATCTCGTGTCATTCCCTTCTTTGTCCGTCATTCCTATACTTTTGGTTCTTTTCTATTATCTATCTCTGACCGAACTGTCATTTTATGGTCGATTCTTTCCCCTCTTCGAGCATTGAATCTTTTTTATGGCGCAAAAAAAAAAAGGAAAAGGAAAAGATAAAGAAAAAAAAAGTAATTCCTTGTTTTACGAGGGAAAAAGTAAATTTTCATTCCACTGAAAATTACTTTTTTTTTTAGGTCCGGGAGCCAAGCCAACAATGAACCATCACTCAGAATCATTATAGAAGAGGAAGAGTCAGATAAAGATTTTCTTGCTGGTATAAATACGCTGGGGGGAGAGCTGAAATGATATAGTGAGTAGGAAAAGATAAGATGTGTGAAGTAAGAACTGAGTGATAATATAGAACGGTCGCTATATAGGGAAAAGAACTCTAATAATTAATCGCAGAAGGCTTCGTCACTTTAATGAAGAGAATAATTTGGGTTAACTTGATTATACATTTATGTATTGTAAAAATCATTTATTACACTTTGGATTTTCTTTTTTTTTTTTTTTATCACAAAAATTTTGCCAGTTTTTGCTACAAAATAAGTAATTCGACAATTAATGCAATTTGAACAATTTACACCGTACAATTTAGACTTCAATTTTTCCGATTCGCCTCATCATGGCCATTATTAAATAGGGGGAATTGGCCACAAATGGTGACTAAATTTCGAAGGTAGTTAAGGAAGACACGTCAACTTGTAACCTCTTCGGAATAGCGCTTCTTAACGCGTGCTCCGGCTATGATCCGGTAAAAATTTTGATCATTTTATTCTCGACAGGTAAAAATTAGTCGCTTACGGGGACCAGTATCAAAACAAATTAGAAAACCTACGCTAATCATTAAATTAACCTTTTTGCGGTAAATCAGTCTATACTTTTTTGGCCGTCGCTGGGAAAGTTAACATACATTTGTCGATTGTTTTCCTTTTGTAGAAGCTAAAAATGAAATGAGACGACGACATGATCGCGGCGATTTTTTTTCTTTGTGGAAGTTTTTTTTTTTAGGAAGACGACGATCCGAATTTGAATATGTCTGATAGCAAATAAGGAGTGGAAACTTTCTGAGTTGTAAACAATTTCGGAGAAGAGTGATAATGGCGCAAACATTTTGAAGCACTCGTATATGTACACGTTTGAAAAACATATCACGATGATATTCTAAAAATGGGAACGTTTTGAATTAATTATTATGCAAATTTTTAACATTGATCTTGTTTTATTATATTTAATTGCCTAATTTTTATATCTATTTCTTACTAATTTAATTTCTCGTCGATAAATTAAATTTACATGAAAAAAAATTCACACGTATATTCTCAGTTATGTAAATGAAATATAGCAGTGGGGTGCGGTTAATAATTTAATATTTTCCGGTGAAAGTGAATAATAATAATTCGTGTTTTTTGACACAGCCCCCAATGGTATTTGAACTGTTATCTCTAGTTTGTACTTATTCAAGAGTTCTTACCATATGTTTCTTCTTTTTCCAACAGTTATTCCTTTTACCTGTCAGTCCAGCCTACTCTTCCTTCATATTCATGGTTTCTTTTGCATCCCTCCCTTCGTCGTTCTGATGTTATTTCCATTGTTCGCATGCGCTTTGGTCATTCTTTGCTGCCTTCATCCAGATTTCGGTTCTCCTTGATTTCTTCTCCACACTGTCCTCTCCATCCGGATGATGCAATTATTTGCGACGCCGATCATGTGTTCTTCCAGTGTTCATCCCTCTCCGTGGAGCGTTCTGCCTTATATTCTTATTTGCTTAAGCTTGGACTTCCTATCCCTTATTGTGCTTCCTATATCCTGTCCTTTCCTTCCCCACTAATTATTCCTGCTATCTGTTCCTTTTTAGTTAAAATTTCTGATCGGATCAAAATATAACCGATTTCTTTCCTTACCTTTTATTTCTGGGTAAAGGTCCTTGGTTGACGAGCCCAAAAAAAAAAAAAAAAAAAAAAAAAAAGTTCTTACCAATTCTGGAGAAAATAAACAAAAGTTACGTTGCCTAGTCGGTGTCCGATGTTTAGGGTAGAGAACTGGTATCGAAATTATATTCACTTTTATAAGATTTGTTGAGTATCTTGGTGGTCGGCTATTAGTTGGCCGGTATTGCTTAGGTTCCGAATCTGGCCAATTACTCAGAGACGCATTTTCGTATGTACCCTATAAAATACGAGTTACCAGTTGGCGTCCGTCCATTGATTTTTTATGGAATTGTAAAATAAAAGGAATAGAAAAGTGGGAAAAAATACTTCTTTGGTAGATGAAATGCCGGAAAGGCAAAGTATTAAAATTTGCAGATAATTTAGCCTAAATTCCGTTCGGTAATTTCTGCGTTGATTTTTGTTAACGGTAATTCGACTACGTTAGTACTGCTTGGTTAAATTTCATCCGGGTGTTTTCATTTCAAACGCACTAAAATTAACGAAGAAATTGTAATCTTTACCAGTTTATATTTACATTTACCAGCGTATTGCAAAGAAAAATCCAAAAGATTGGCAGCCTTTTTATGCGAACCTTACACTTATATTTCGTAAACCGTTATAACTAGGTGTCCTTGGGTGAGTCTCCCCACGAATCGACGGCTCGCGTTGTACTATAGGATTTTTTTTATTTATCAGGGTGAATGAATTTTAGTAAGTTAGAAAAAGGGAGTTTCAAACTGATGCGACTGCACGAGCTATTTATGTAGTCACATTATTCCCTCAGGATTATCCGAACACATTAGAATAGGTAATAAAACGAAAGCTATTCGAAACAATCTATTAAAAATTTATAGCGAAATAAGAAAAACTGGTATTTAGCTCAAAAAAGAGAAACAACTAGCGTTCTATTTAAAGAGCCGAACAGATAAAATTGCTCGTTTAAAAAAGCGACTTAATACGCTTTATATGCAGTATGTTGTTGTTTGAGTTGCGTGTTTGATTATCTATTTAAAAAAAAAAAAAAAAAAAAAGATTCTTTTAAAATATTTCATTTGGGATTTTTTCGAAAAGATTTATTTACGATTTTCAAACTGCAAAAGATTTTTCAGAGGACCGGTATTATGATATTTTAATTAATGATCTCATTAGACCCCGGCTAGAGGGAAAACAATAAATTATCGAAATTGTTTGTGTCGATTTTGACATTTCAGCTGCATGTTCCATGAATAAATTTGTTTTCCGATTATTTTTTAACAAAACTAACGAAAAGAATAAAAACGTAAATATAAAGATGAGGCTATATGTGAACAGACACTGGGTATATGTGTGTGTGTGTGTGTGTATTTGTGCGAGAGCACGTAAATGTGTGAGTCGGCAGTTGATTTTTAAGGAAATAAAATTAGTCATAAATTTTAATTCGGTGACAAGACGTTAACGATTCGGTCTTTGATGTACCCCTGTCCTATCTGGTCTCGTCCACCTTAGCGCGTTACCACTTATGCAAGCCAGGTCCGGTTTTTGTCTATTAATATATATAACAAATCCGGCTGTCGACCAGAGGTGAACAGGTTCGATTGACCGATGCTTTTTGTCTTATTAGTCTGAACAAAGTACTCTATCGCTCCTTTCCTCGTCAAAGTTATTTATAGGTCTGCCCTTCCTGTTTGGTAATTTTAGCGTATGGACGGCTACCAGTACTCTATACTAAGAGTGTAGTTTTAGTGGAATAATCTGCAGCTGACGAGTCTCCGCACACAATGGTAACAGAACTTGTGTATATTTCCTGTTGCCGTAGATCTTTTCGTAGTCCGCCCATGTTAATTCCGTCTATGTGAATATAGTATATACACATATATTTCATTAAGGTCGATATTGCGCCAATGAAGCACCATTCCAAAAAGAAAAAAGCCACATTCCGCGTTCTAGGTACGGATTTAAAAATGAGCTAAAATGCATCCGAATGTTGTTTGGTCAGGCGGAGAATGCACCAGCGGGGCGCATGTTAAATGACGGTTCTTTACTTACGTGTTTATGTCGGTCTTAATTTACATGTTAATTGGCCAGCCAGCGAAATTCCAGGCCTCATAAAAATAAATCGAAAAGGAAAATATTTCGCTGCTATTTGTGAAACCGTTCTTTTTTTTAGAAGCATCTAGTGTGAACATGCCTCAACAATTCGTGCTTCTGAAACAGTGAAAAAAACTTTCTTGAATATATATGTAATAATGACTAAATAATGAAAAAATGTATCATCTGTATATTATATGCACAATGAAATCTAGAAAAATCCGATTTAAGAACAAATCAAAAATGAATTAGAGCTGTTCGAGATTAGTATGCTACTTTCCGGACGTGTCCTGTAGGGTGTTAATTTGTTAAAACGTGTTCGTTCTTTAAAGGAAATAATCTGCATGTAGACCATTTTGACAAATGCGAATATTTAGGAACTTATTCTGATAGATAACAATAAACAACTGAAATATTCTCCCTATCTTATCTCTGCTATTAGCAATTAATAGCACCTAGAACATGCCTAATAATGATATATAGTATTTTAATAAAAAATAATGAAATTGCGAATAAGACTGAATATTAAATTAATATATTAACGTTTCGGAGAAACTTTTCATTCTTAGAAACGAAAGAAATGCGCTCTATTAAAAAGAATATATTTAATGCTATATTATTTGAATATCTGAAGGAGACTTGATTTGCATTTAGAAAGTAAAATCAACGAATATTATTAAAAATTAACGAAAATGTTCTGTTAAATTAAAATTTTATCAAAAATTATTAATGAGCAAGAAGATGGAATAATTTGATTAGAGATGAGTTTATGTTATTGAATTTCGGCTGAACAAGAAAATCAGAGAAGTGTACATGTATATTACCGAAGTTAAACGTAGAATGCGTGATCAGAATCTGAAGCGATAAAAAAACACAAAAACAGAAAATTATAGAATTTCTAAAACTTTAGATAAACCGTCCCGAATGTATCGAATTGTAAAATATTTTCCCGAAAAATTTCGACACTTTTTGAAGACATTTAAACATTTTGACGAAGAAAAATCGCAATTAAAAATATTCTTTTTTTGTCTGTCTCTGCACCTACTACACATTAAGTTTTTATACGTATTTATTTATGTAGCGCAATTTCGAAATGTAGGAGAACAAAAAAAGTGTAACTAACGAAACATCGGATTTTAAGTTAGATCGATTTTATATTTAATATTATCATTATTATTATTAGTAGTATTATTATTATTATTATTAGTATTATTATTAGTAGTATTATTATTATTATTATTAGTATTATTATTAGTATTAGTATTAGTATTATTAATCGTACTGCTCGATATCCAGCGTCGTGACTGTTCACATATTTTTGTTATACAGATGTAGAGCTATAATGCTCGTGGCGATATTCTCTGTGTTTAGTGCGGGTATATGCAAGACAACGCTCGAAATGTTTGTCGTTATACAGGTGCGGTGCAAGTTAGTGTGTGTTTATTTGTCGATATCGTGTGTACGCGTAGTAGTTTGCAATTGCCTTCCACGTGACTATTAACAATTATTTATATTTTTAATCATTTTTACTTGCCGAAGTTAGACCTCGAACTCACGATGACCTCAATTTGGTAGTCCGATCGTTCTAATAGCTCGACAATCGCGCTAGCCTTATTTAATACATAATCAAAAATTATCCGAACGTTTTATATATATTTTTTTTTTTAATTTTAAACTTTTATTAACAGTTTAATTTTTAATTTGAAAAATTAGTAAAATATCATCGCAGTTGTAGGGCAACACTTTCTGTAAAGTTAATTTTTGATTCGCGATATTTCCCTTTACCTAAAATTAATAAATCTCTGCCGTCCGTATTTTTAAAATTATTACGGCCGAATTTTTTACACGGTAAAATATTTTCAGTTCGTCAAAATTTAATTTTTTGAATATTTTTCGAAAGAGGTCTCACGAAAGTTTCTTGTCATCTGTTCGTATCTGTGTGTATCAGTGACCTGTAATGAGTACCTTCGCTAGAAAGTGTGAAGTGCAGCCGGCAATTTAGAAAATTCAATTTAGAAAAAAAAAAGAATCATTGACAAATTTTATTTATTTATTTTTTTTGTTTTCGCATCGACCGGTAATGAAAATTTACAAAATTACGAATAATCCGGGATATTTTTTATTTTCACGAATCTAAGATTATTTAAAATGTCTGAATTTCAAGAAAGTCCGCATTTACATACAGGGTCAAAAAAAAGAAGTAACAGTCGAAGCCTATTTTTAGGGAAAAAGTTCGAAAATTAAAAAATTTACGCAAACGCGAAACTCTTTGGTCCCCCTTCCCAAAAAAAAAAAAAACATTGTTAATGTTTATGCTGAATAGAAAGCTTGGAGCCCTGTAATAAAAAAATAATGTTTTGCGATGCTACTGAAAAATACAAATTTCAAATGAACATACGGAGCATTAAATATCACGTTCGCCCCATGATTAATAGCAACCCGTTGGTTCAAAATGGACATCAGCCTTTATTCTTCCTCAAAAATAGAAGTCAAGATCAGCGTTTCATAGCCAAAACGCTGGTTTACGTTAACTTATCCATCTTCTTGGTAATGCTCTTAACCAATGCTCCAAACGATCATCTAAAATCAATTATTAGCCTACCGATTGATCTAATGTTACTGATCAGTAAAGTAAGTCCCATTTAGTAGGCTGTCGGGGATTATGAAGTTAAGGTTCACAGTGTACTAAGCTTAATGGATCTAAGGAGAATACTGGGGCCGGTTCCTTTCTACTTTTGGATTATCCGCCTTTACTTTCCACCAGATAGTTCTCCGGTATAACCAATATTCAATTTCAGATTAGGTATAAACATGATGGTCCGGAACGAGACAAGTCTCGAACCCGTGCCTTCCGATTTAGTAGCCAAGCACCTTAACCACTAGGCTACCGCGCTATGTTACTTATAGCGATTAATAATCCGTTTTCAAGGAGGTGCTAGAGGATTGCTGTCACCTTCTGAAATCGCAGTGGGTTGACGAATTTGTCGCATCCTACACATTGATATATCAGTTAATAGCGTGACGATTTTAAAGCAGGTGAAACATAAGAGCACGAGGTTATTTCATAGAATGCTTCCAAAAAATACATTTACATTTCGCTCTGTCTGCGCACATATCGATGATAGAAACGTTGGTTGGTGCACCCAGATTTCGTTGTCCAGTAGATTATTACGTGGAAACGATATATTCAGCTTTTCGTAAAACGAACTTTTCGTAACATTTAATTGATGGCCAGCTCAATGCGATTCCATCACATTAGTGGGATAGTTTCTATTAATGTGACCGCCGCTAACTCAAGCAACTGCCTCTGTTTTTTTTCTTATACGCATCAGAATATTGACTGAAACGACAACCGTATTTAGATATGTGGCACTGTGCCGAATACCCCCTGCTACACACACACACACACACACACACACACACACACATGCACGAGCAAAATATCGCCGAAGCGTTCCAGGGTATTAAATTTCATCACATTATGTATAAACGTCCGCACACGAATGTTGTGATTGACACTAGAGCCATACACGCTGCCTTTTTCATATATATCCAGTTATCATCATGCACATTTTTGGGCTTCTATTAAAGGTTTAATTTGTGCTTTTACCATCTACGAAGAAAATCGAAAATGTTTCTAATTACCGTGAGAAAAAAAAACGAGAATTACAACTGAAACTGTTATATCATCAGAGGTGTTCCGGTGGTGCAAAGTACGAATTTTAAATAAAAATCTACAGAAAATCTGCCCAAATGATGAAAAATAATGACGAACAAACGATGTCAAGTCATTTCGGTTGATTACATTAAAAAATTCCCAATTTCCATCTTTTGACTGGATGCCGATACTGTGACTCACGAAGGATTACCATCTCGGTTTTACGTTAGTCAGACTTCCGGAAAAACTGGATTAGTTTTGTTTCATTAATGACGCGATGTTTGCCAACACTTTGTCAAGGCGGAGGATCCATTTTTTATTCGTGAATACAAAAAAATAAAAATATTATAATGATACGGAAAAAACAAAGATTAACTTAGCAACCGACAACATGGTGTCGCAATCATTCCGTAATCACCCGGATATTGATAATGTAGTGAGAATATTGGTATAAACACCGACACATTGAAGATAAATAAAAAATCAAAATAAACAAAAGTAATTGTTAATTCTTAATTGCGGGTGATTGTTATTAGTTTATATAATGCATGTTTTTTTTGCTGGACAGTTAACGCTTTGATATTTCGTACCTGCTGGCTGATTCAAGGGTTGTAGATTCGAAATACGCTAATTTAATAGCGCGTATAAATACATATTTCGCATGTTTCGTGCATATTTTGCATATTTTGAGGATTTTTACATATTTTTCATAATCACACATAAAGGGATAGGTATACAAACGATAAAAAGGTCGGAGCAAATGCGTGAAATTTTTAAGATTTCCTTAAAAAACGAGGTTATCATTGTTTTATTATTTTTCTCACCGAGTTTATTGTTCGATGATAGCCTGCTACCGCGTGTTTATAAAACCGAAAAAAAAAGCAAAAAAAAAGAAAGAAAGAAACGCATTCCCCCTTGTCGGTCGTGTAACTACCACTGTTGTTGTATCTTTTTACGCGCAGGATGCACATAAAAACAAGTCTTTCTGTTTCCTTTTTATAAATAAAATGAATTTGAACAGAATATTTATTTTCAGACTTTTTAAGATTTTGAACAATAGTAGACAGTCAAACAAAACGCAAATATTGTTAACCGGTCACGCTAGTATAAGATTGACCGCTAGTGTTGATAGTGCTACACATTATCTTCGATCTTGCGATGGGTGCTTTAAGAAGTGGTTAGATTCTGTATCGTAATCCTGGATAGAATTTGTTGCAAATGATAGTGAAAATTTTAAATGGAGCGCCAGATGAAAACGAAATCTCTTATACTTCACTTTAAGTAGACACGCATTTAAATATTTACCAGTTGTGATTTGCGACGTACAGAGAGATCGGAAAGCTACCTTAGCACAGACATACGGCGTAACTTCCGCTTAGGAAACTTAGAAAAAATTCTCATTGCTAAATGTGATAACTTTTAAATTTAGATTTATAATTTAATGTTTTGTTTTTTTTTTTAAATATAAATATTAACATAGGAAAAAGCAGCATGTTAATAAAAATTCGAAAAAACAAAAGTTTTTATTTTATTTTTCCAATGTACGCCATCTATTATAAAACTTTTAGTGCATATAAATCCGAACTCTAGTTGTTAGCGTAGTTATATATTAGCTAGAATGGTTTGCAATTCTAGATCTGCTAAAATTACATTTCAACGGGGCAAATTAAAAATTGTCTGGACAACTTTTGCACGGAAGAAAGAAGGAGGCAGCTTTTTGAATGGTTGTTTCACGAAGAAATATCCTTTAAAGTTGCATTACGTGTTTCATCTGATAAGCTCGCATGTCGTCACGACGATACTAAAGGTTTTCGCCCGAAGCTCGACGACCGAATAATTTGTATAAACTGTAATCGGTAGGAGGACACGTGTTTTTCCATGTCTGTATCGAAAGACACGCCCAATGAATGACATGACAGACCGGAAATGGTGCAATTGACTGAAAAGGTTAGTACGTTTTTTTTTTTGTAGATTGTTGCAAAAAACCTTGTTCTACATTAGAGTAACTTCAAAATAGACGGTCCGCATCGTACGTTCAAGAATATTTTTAAGAAACTTAAAATAAAGCCAAAAATCTGGGAAGATTTTGTAGAAGTTCTAGACACGATTTCTACCTTTTTTTAATTCGTTTATTTTTTCTCTTCTTCACCTTTCGGAATTCCCGCTTTTTTTTTTTATTTTCTTAAGGCACGTTTTTAGCGCAATTTTGAACTTCCTCGGGAGAAGTTAATTAATCTCCATTTAAGCATCCGGTCGTGTAGTAGTGCGGAGATAATAATGCATATTGAACAAGAGCCATGGACAACGCGGATTCGGCGGTGTCCACAAATGTTAAAGAAAATCCCCCATACGGCACATATGCACGCTTCTTTTACATGTAATATATATCCGGTACTGGTCGTTCTCTGACGAGGGAATGATATTGTAAATCTCCTACACGGAAGTGTATGGTTTTTCGCTAGAACCGGTTATCGCAAAATTTATTTGCCTTACGGTTGATTTAATGTAATGCGTTATTAGTTTAAAATAATGAAAAATTTCTGTCCTTTTCGATGTGTACCACCGGATGATTTACGTTTGAAAATACGCTATTTGTCTAATTGTTTCCGCGAAAAATGACATTGAAGTTGTTGCTTTTTCTTGACAACTTTTATTTTTGCTCGAATCGCCACGTTGAGCGTTTTATTCGGCAAATTTTTTTTTTTGAAACGTCGATGTAAACATATAGAGAATGAATAAAGAGAAAAAAATCCGCAATAACGCGAGCCTAAAAGACTTTGCACAACTACCGAAACAGAAGTGTCTGTTTACCGCTTTCCCGTGTGTTTGTTGTGTTACCCGGACTTATATCAGTCCGGTTGAGTCGATGTACAGGGCATCAAGTGTGCACCCGTTTAACGGTAGAGATTAGGCAGCACTTTATGCATAATACTGGACAGTGTATCTGCCCCCGCAGTGGTTTACGAAGTCCTCCGTGGACCTAGACTGCATGAAATCTCGTCAAAACAAAACTCCACGAAAAAGCTGCCTTGAAGAAATACCGTACCGACATTAAATCGAAATGCGAAAGTGCGATCCGTTACGTTTTTTACCGTTGCTGAATACTGCGACACGTTGATAATTTGTATTTAGATTTTCATTCGAGATCAAATTAAACTGACCATCCTCTCGGTACGACGGTACATTTACCCTCAATTCTTACCGGCGCGTTGAATAAATTTTTTCACCTTCTCTAGATAAAAAACTTAAAAACGGTATATAGCCACTACGTTAAAGTGCATCTGCTGTCGAACTCCCAAGTGTTTGGCAGAAGTCCGCATTGCTCTCCACAACGAAGGTTAACGGTCTACGGAGAGTGTCTTAAGACGATTTTGCATTTTTCTTCTTCCAGTTCAGAACGATTTGACCCGTTCAGTAGTTCTATGGGCGGACGATTTAGTTCATTTTTGATTGAACACAAACGCATTTCGTGTTTTAAACGTTCTGGTCGTCGACCACGTTTAATTCGCAGGTCGCGTGTACAGCGCAGTTAATTTATGTATACGAAAATGTATTGAAGCCGTTCTCCTATTTCGTCATAGATCTAGTTTCGCGTGAGCGCTCTGATACCCTTCTCTTCTTTTTGCTTTCTTCCGTTAACATTAATGACATCGGCGGCCCGATCACAGTTAAAATTCGCATTTTCTAGATTTTCATAAATTTGGTCATTTACGAATTGTGTAAGTTTTTCTGTGTTCTTTTTTGGTTTTTTGTTTTTTTCTTCTGTTAAAAATACACCAATTACAACGATTTTTCCGAGCAGTAGTTGAAGCGATGTCGTGCTTTCAACGAACAATCTAATTTCTTTTTTTATTTTTACTACGAAATTCGAGAGAAAACTAACCGAGCCTCTTCTTCTCTTATACTACCATTATTATTACTTTTATTACTGCTTTTGTTGACTAAAGCGATTAGAAGGAAAATTTTCAGCTCTTCACAAGGGAGGCGAGTGCGATTTTTAAAATCGTACTAAAAAAAGGAACAAAAACGGAACATAATCACCTAGATTAGAGTACTCTCGATTCATTTTATTTAATCTTATAAATAATTTTTCGAGCGTCTATTGCAGGGGCTTTTGTTTTTCTTTCAAAGGATAGCATTTTTTCGCTATTACACACCGATTTCTTTTTATATTTTCGAGTAAAGGATTGTCCTTGAAAAACGTTCTATTCATTTGTAATGTTCGTCGAGTGCGTGCTGGAGTAATTAGGCGAAGAGCGCATTCATTTTAAATGTAAGTATTTTGAACAATAACAGAAAATTCGTAAATATGTGCTAGCTGGTAGTTGATTTTTTCGAAATGAGTCTTTCATTTCGCGCCAAAAATCATCAGACGTAAGCGAGATGTGTTGTTAACTATCGAGGGATAACCCATTTTTTCAGAGTTGTAAATAGGTTTTTTTGCTCACCCCGAGCACGTTGGACAACTATCGCTTAGAAAAAGGTTGGACGGCGGTCGTATATTTTCATCATCATCAGAACGATATTTTAAAGTATCTAACGGGTTTTCTGTTACCTAGCAATTAAAACGATCGGCCCCAAACCGGTGGTCCCAAGATTTAGAGGAAAGAAATAATAATTGTAGAGGTACCTTTTAGAAATGTTCCGCGGTTTTTAGTAGACGAAGCAAGAAAATAATAGTCGTTTTAATTTATGCCTTGATTTTTGAAGGTATTTCGGGGTTATTCGATTTCTTTGTTTTTATCTTTTTTTGATACAAAATATATGTACTACCCAACAATTACCACATTGCAGCCAGATAACAAAAATTAGTATGATCAACATGTTTAGATTAGTGGAAAAAAAGGAATAAAAACTTAAGGAGCCGGTGTAAAAGTTAAGGAAGAATGAAAAGCTATTTTACACAATTTAAAATTAAATAGGGTATAGTATTCACTCGCAACGGACGTTGCTCTATGTAATGGCAGAATTCGCGTGCAACTTGGAAGATTGCTACTTTGAAGTAAGCACTGAACATTCTATGCATATCTGCTTGTTTACCTTAAAACACATTTCAGATTAGTATTTAATAATGCACATTTTGCTAACCCCCCGTGTAAATGCAATTGATGAATAATGGCTAGCTTGTTGCTTGATTTGCGATTCGACGGACATAGCACAGAAATTTCACTCTATTGGTTTTACCGAGACATATGCTTCTAGCCAGTAAGATTGTTAATAAACCGGTACACGTCACGAGGGAAGGCAAGTCATTTTCGGCATGCTCCTATTTTGTTGAAGTCTTATGATTGCAAAGTAAATTGATAAAAGTGAATAATTTTTGAGCCGTAACATGTAACATACTGTGTAGATTTCAACGTGCTCATTAGTCCGTTCAGCTGTATAAACAATTTAAAAACAATAATAATTAATAAATAATAATAAATAATAATTAATAATACTAATAATAATAATTATAATGATAATCACAATTTATTATTATTATTATTATTACATATTTTCATCTATGCGCAAATTTGCGCGAGCGATGACATACTGATATATAGTAAATCTATAATAACAGGAATAAAAAGAAGGTACGTGAACATCTGTGACAAATAAATGTGAAAAAGAACCTGTGTACAACTTAAACAATAAGTACAAATCAAAATAAATACAATTACACTTCAAAATAATTGTTACATGACAAATCCGAGTAACTTTACAGTTATGTAATCTGCAACAATTTATATCACATACATAATATGGAATATAATGAAACATAAATAAATAAAAATAAATATAAATAAATAAAACCGGTAAAATAACAAAAATAACAATAATAATAATAATAATAATAATAATAAATACTGAAATAGAATAATATTAACAAAGAAGACAATGAAATGCAATAGGCCAGACATATGTTTAATAAAAATACAAACTAGATTTATAGCCATACAAAATAAGAAAAACGTAAATAGAAGCGGAAATAAAAAATTATGAGTAACTAAAGCAAGAAGTAAAGCAAATTTGGAAACTAAAGGAAATAAAAATAGTTCTGCTTATAGTGAGAAATAGCCCAGGATAGTATCCCAAAAATTAATAAAAAATGTAATGTATCTAAAAAAGTTACCACAACATCTAATTGATAATATACAAAAAGCAATCATGTTAAACACTGCGATATACACGCAAATATTCCTAAAATGAAATGAAAACTGGTAATGCTTACTAAAGCATAGTCGCATTAACAATAATATTATCAGTATAGCCATGAATAATTAAATCAAATCTTTATTATTATTGTTATAAAACTCATAAATGCGCTACGTAGCGCGAATACTAATGGTGAAAGTAAAAAAAATTACAATAAATCTAAAATACCATGAAAATACAAAAAAAAAAGAATAAAGAAAAGAGGAAAAAAATATAAAAAAACAAATAAAAATAAAAAATAAAAATGATGTAGATATAATACATTGAAACAAAATGAAATAGAAAATAATACGTAATAATAATAATAATAATAATAATTATAATGATGATAATAATAGTAATGTTGGCCAATTCGATAAAAAAAAAAAAATAATAATAATAATAATAGTAGAGATTTTAAGGCGATTGAGTATCATGGTTCTCGAAAGAATATATCTCTGTCAACAGAGTTTAGTGCACGATCCGAATATTTAAATTAAAGAGAAAGGAAAAAAAAACGAAAACAATAATGCAAAGAAAGTAGAACATTATACGATAATTATCCAAGTGGCATTTACATTTTTGTTGAAATTTTGATTAATTACGTTGTTAAAATGAAATAATTAACAGTATTTTCATTATCGGCAGGAATTTTATTTTTTAAAAAATTGCTATGAAATTTTATTGCGCCCGTATAATGAATAGTATTGCTGTTGAAATGAGTAATTTTACTGATTACAATTTAAGACAGCGTGCATAATGTGTGTGTGTGTAATATCTATAAAAACTGTATATATAAGATGGTGGCCAGACAAAAGCGCACACGATAAGATAAGAATGCACAAAAAAGCAATGTTTTCTTCACTATACAGCGCGACTGGCAACGGGATAAACTTTTTTTTTTTTTTTTTTGTCTCAAGCGGGAAAAAGCACTTTTTTTTCTTTTTTTTTCTTTTTTTTTCTTTTTTTTTTTTTTGATGCAGTAGAACCTAAGAGATGGGTAATTCGCGTTTCATCAGCATTCCACAAAAATTACAAACTATCTACTTATAGGGAAAAACGTTAAATTATTAACAATTGAAATTTTATTTATGTTAAGGGTTTACGAAGGAAAGTTTGTAAATGTAATTTACCGATGAAAAATATAACAGTAAGAACTTATAATAAATTTTCCAATTAAATGTAAGAAAACAAGGTTAGTGAAGGATGATGTTTCGTATAATTATCATTCCTTTAAATTACAGATACATTTATACGATACTTGTAATTTTAAAGTTGTGTAGCGTTGCATGTATTTTTCACGCAGCATGTACGTAAATGATGTGTATATTTATGAGTTCTTAAAGTTTTTTTGTCATTATCGCTCTTTTTCGAAATTTCTTTTAGAACTTGGAAAGTTTTCCTTATTGTTATCAGACATATTAAACTTTGGATCGTACTCTTCCTTGAAGAACACTCTCAATCATATACATAAAGAAAGAAACAGTTTATCTGTAACGATCCTATTCGGCGTTATTTTAGTTTTTATAGGCCACCCCACCTTATTTCATTTTTAAAATCTACGGGGACAGTCGTAATTAAAAATTTTAGAAATAAAAATTTTTTCCTCGTTAACCGAAGATTTTGCATAGAAATTCTGATTTAAAAGTGGCGGTTAAAAAAAAAAAAAAAATTAAATTGAAAATATTTGTTTTTAAATGTATTTTTATGTAATTTATATTTTCTTTTTTTCCAAAAAAAATTAATAATTCAAGTTGTTTTTTTTAATTACACTAATTGAAAGACATAATAGTCTATCTGTAAATGAGAAGCTACCTATCTCCAGGTACCAAACGTCTGGAAGTAAAATAGAGCTTTTCAAATTTTAGGGTTTACACCTGGAGCTTAGTTTTAAACTAGGAAATTCGGCTATGCTAAAAAATTTCCTCGAATGTGCGCATATTTATAAAAACTGGTTTAAAATTTGCACTACAATTGTCGCGTCGTAAAGGAGGGACATATTATTTTTGAACTTTTTGCAAGAGTTTTATTGTTTTCATTACCTCCGAATAATCAGCTATCCATCAATATACTACAAACCCCCCGATGGGTGGGTGGGGGTGCGGGGATCCGAATTCTAAGAGTTTTTACATCGAAGGTATATAAAATATCAGCTATATATAAAGTAAAGAGAGTTGTGTATCTGTGTATTCATTCGTATTTTTATAAAACGGAAAAGATGTTTAATGGAAACATTTACCGAGCAATTGAAAATGGGTTTTCATTTTTGAACGAAACTGAAATTTGGGTTGAATATTGAAAATAATGTAGAAATTCAAAATTTCTCAATGATAAATCGGACTCACCGATTAGAACGTAATTCGTCAATAGTAGTACAATATTTGTATAAAACACGATCATTAATAATGAATTCGCTGGTGCAAGATGGAGTAAGAAACCAGTTTTATCTGTTAATTATTAATTCCAATGCGAATTAATTAAGTTTCAAACTATGTCAATGTCGCATGAGAAAACAACAAAAATCACATTGAATTCCGATCCAGATTTACCTACATATTATCTATTTTTCTTATATTAATGCCTATATCATGGCGCGACAAAAAATTAAGAAAAATAAAAGCAATAAAACAGTTTTCACTTTTTAATAATACGCTTTTATTACATATTTAAAATGTCGTCGAATTACAGCGATTAATATGTATTTTTTAGTCGTGTAGGGCTTCTTTTTTTTTTTTTTTTTTTTTTTTTTTAATGTGGTGCAGACCAACACACAGAGTGGTTATTAATTTCGACCGGTCGAGAATAAATATCATTTTAAATTTTTTTTTTTTTTCATCCACCCTTGGACACGCCAGAGCGCTAAGGACGTACACGCAAAAATAACAAGAACGAAAAGAGTCGTCAGTTAAATTTTGATTTGGTCAGATACGGACAATATAAGGGAGTTCTAACGGATGAAATAATGGATGATGAGGGGAAGAACATGCGCAATAAGGAGTAGGTTAAGTGTTTCAGCAGACAAGAATATTGAAGAAAGATATGATTGGCGTCGTAAACCACCGCTAAGCATTTTGGGTGGAGAGAGGGAAATTTGGAAACGGAACAAGGGAATAAACGAGAGGAAGGGAGAGCAGAATAAAAGCGAATCATAGAAATGACAACAGAACGTGGGGAAACGAAGGAAACTCCAAGAACAGTAGGTATTAAAAGGAAGATTAGGTTGTACAGACATTTGATCGTTACGAAAGAAGGAGAGGTAAATATCTAACCAAAGTTTCAGGTGTGAATACATATTTTAAAAACTACTTTCGATGTTAATATGGAGATGTGTTTTTTTCCGAAAAACTATTAACGCGGGGTTCGGTGGAAAATCAAATATTTTTCCACGGCGAAAGCATGGTAAAGGAATGGTAAAGGAAGCGATGGTTTAGAAAAATGAACTGATCGCCTTCGCTGAATGCCCTGTCTATCGGGATTATTACTTGTCGTTTCTTCCCTAATTACTTTCGAAAGGCAGTTACGAGCGTTGGCCAATTTCCAATAGAAAACATTTCTAGTCGGAAAACAGTGCGCTTTGATAAAAATACCATTAGCGTTCAATAAAAAAAAACCCGATCTGCATTTACGGTAAATAACAGATACGAATTTTTATTGCCAGTTTTACCGGCATTTGTTTGGATAGTAGCGCGGTGGACAAACCCTTTAATATTTGTCGAGAAAAAGTCAAAATTGAATAAGGAAACAAAAATGAAATGTCTTTATTTGTTTACACTTATTTTTTATTTCTCTAAAAATGTTCAAACTGACTTGACGTTCAACACAATAACGTCAACAAACTATTCGTTATAGCTGCCTGTGTAGTAGGACTTTTACAATTTTCCACTTCTAGCTAGATTGTTTTCAACTTTTTATTCTACCTGTGCCTTTTTTTTTTTTTTTTTTTTTACGGCTATCCATTTCGATCGGTTTATGTGTTTTTTCTATATCGATTCGTTTCCGCATACTTAAACATTTTAAACAGATTTTTTATTGTTATAATTGATGTACGCTTTTGTACACGTGCGAGCATTTTCACCACAGCGGCACGCATTTATTGCAGATATCGTAACCCTACACACAGTAAGTAATTCGGATCCGGGGTTTGTCTTATTTTCCGAATTAATGCACTTTTTTTTTTTTTTCGTTTATTTTAAAATATAGCCGTTTGTTAAAATTTATAAACATAAAAAATGAACTATCTTTATTAACGAACAAAAATAAAATTATAAGTTAATTTACTTTAATTAAAATTTTACATAAATACCCGAATTTAAGGAAACGTATTCCGCGGCCACTCGGATAGAACTAAAAATGAATCGTGTTTTATTTGAGTGCACTCCGCGTCCCGATGATATATGTATCTCGAAAACTTTGATATTTATTGTAATTTTAATTAAAGTAAATTAATTTACACACTTGTTATTTATGTATAAAATTTTATATATTTATATACTCTTCTGGTTTATCTGCTTAGTGTTCAACTGTGTCAGTAAAATACGCTTATTAACTTTTTAAATAAATGTAAAAGAACAGACCCCCGGTTTAAAGGTATAAAAAACCGACCACCAACAATGTTCAAACTATCGAAGAAAATAATTTTTGTCGACTCTTTCCCGATCCATCTCTCGAACTCGGAAACAAACTCGCTGCCGCTCTGATAGCAGTTTCTGCCATCCCTGGATCTTTCCAGACTGTTCACAGATCCGGAAATTAGCCGCTAACCTGTTGTCATCCTGCAGATCTCGGCAGTGTCTACTGCAGAAGCTAAGCGCAACTGTGTCTACGAGTCAGCCTATATAATTGTGTAAGATTATTCATCAGTCGCTACGAAATCGGCTGCACAAATGAAAAAATGTGGAGCTGTTTTGACACGAGCTACATATGTATGTATGTATTACTTCATCCGATGGTGAGTTTTCTTTTTTTGGCCTTCTTGTCACATTAACGGGAAGGCAACACAGCCGCTGCGGTTGCTGGTGTCGCGAAACCGCCGATATACGCATAATTCGCGTTTTATAATTTAAATCTCTCGCTGGCTGGCTCGCTCTGGTTGCGAACTACGAAGACACTTTTCCTTGTACGTTACGTTTCGCGCCATTTAATTTTCCGTATATACATATGTATAGATATATATATAATACGCAGTAGCGCGTTTTGGTCTGGGCCACAGCGGCCGGACGCCAGCTGGTCGCATATTTTCGCTACATATCGGCCGGCTGACCAGCAGTGCCGAACGGCGAAGAGGATTTCGTACCGTTCTGGGCGAGTTGTAATTACCGCGGGGCTCGGGACGAGGGTGAGGAGGCAGCTATAAAGTATCAAAGTTGCGAGGAAATAAGCGGTGTCTGTGTGTGATGTATTCTGTCTCTTATCACATCATTCATACATCAATGTCAGCACGGGCGTCATACGAGCGGTTGTTGTGTTACTCAACAAACAGCATCGAAGACCATGGAGGCAGTCGTAAAACTGTCACTTGCAGCATTATTTATATCTATCTGAGCGCGTCTCCACTAGTTCACCCCCTTCGTCCGGCCCCGCTTCAAGAACCGTTCCTCGCCCTAGTCGTCACGTTATCGTAACTTGTTATTACTATTAAATTTCGTTGATCCTCTCCCGCTCGCTCAGCGCGGCCAATTATAAAATTCTATTTAACTAATGACGACTTTTCGGCGATTTTGTGTGTCTTGCTCGCTGTGCGTCTGTCAGGGTTTCTCAGATCATCGCGCGCTGTGTCTGTTTGTTTAATGAGTTTAATGTGATATCTCCGCAGTCTATCCTTCAGTGATACGACTGTGGCCGGCAACGAGCGAGCGAGCGAGCGAACTCTGCTATATTTACACCTGTCCACTCTCGTAAACGTATTTCGTAAAACGAACAGACCGGCCGAATTAACCTCGTACGTGTATTCTTAAAAATACAAGTTATGCAAGTTCGAAAACGTATCGTCGGCTGATCACAAAATTCGTTTCGAAAATCAGCCGGGTAATTTTGCATTTTTCGATGTGTCGGATTTTTTTTAGGCGATGGTCTCGACGGTTACACCTGTTGTTACTCCGGTTGCACGTGTGTAATTCTCGTTACATCGGATAATCCCATTTCGATTTGGCACATACTTTATCCGCTAATTCCTTTTTTTGAGGCTACCAACGACAGAATCAAAACATGTATATTATTATTATTATTATTATTACGTTAGAAGAAAGGAGAATAGTACGTAGCCTGCAATCAGAGGGAACGGGGTGTGGGAAACATTTAGTTTGGAAATATTTGACGATGATTAAGATTATGTTGAAAGAATTCAAAATATCCGAGACTTATGTATATAAAAAAAGTACAGCAAACGAAGAGAATTAAATTACTCCTGCCATCGCTTAAAACATAATTTTCCCCCTAAACCGGCTGTATTTTATCTTCCACGGAGGTGCCGCCGTGTGCCTCACGATATCTCTCCAGATGATGCACTCCTCAACATTATACAAGCTCGGCAAGGATGTAGATTCAGGATCAAATATTCGGACAATTTTAATTAATCGCTTCTTTTTATACAGACCAGGCTGTGTGTTGTTAATAATACATTCATACATATATGGTAAAGGGCGATAATACGTTAAAATTTGGAATGAAGTGTTTTCACGCATTTTCTTTCTCCTCCTACTTGATTGGTCACACAGGGATGTGTACTAACGATGAGGGAAGTGAGTCAAATGTGTGCTTTCGGTAGATAAACTATAATGACGTTCTTTTTATTTCATCATTCATTTATTACTCTTTTGATACTTCTGAATGACATATATGTATATATTAATTACAACGTAATTCTCAGGCTACCCCTCCTTTAGAAAAAATGTCCTAATTTTACGTGACGATAAAAATGTAACGAAAAATATGTCGCAACTTTATGTAACGTTTGTTATATTTTATAGGATTTTTGTGATCACTATATATTCATACGGACCGATTTAGAATTACGTTGTTAATTTTCGATAATTTTATACGAAGTAGAGAAGAGAAAGAGACAGAAATATAAGCAAGAGGGGTCAAGGGGCATAGTATCTTGCGATTTTGGCCGAGTTATATATATATATATATATATATATATATTAATGATATATATGTATATATTATAAGTAATCCATCTTCTCTTTTGTTCTTCCGAAATTGCTAAAACCCGACCAGTATGAATCCGCCGCTGAAAATTTTAGTTCCTATCTTATGCGAGTTTCCTGAAAAATTGTCGAAACGGACTATAATACTAAATCAAAACACCAGTGCCAGAAGTGGACTCTGCTTGTTAATATGAACCGGTAGATGATTGTGCAAAGAATTTTAAATTTTCCGATATTTTTACAGAGACAGTTTTCATTCTCTTTCTTTACGTTCCAAAATGTGTCGTCGGGTAGGTTATTTTTTTCCTTTGTAATTAGCGTAAAAGTTATAAATTACCATTAGCGAGTTTCATTATGTAACGTTTCATTTTTACCAGCAACTTAATTTACAAATTCTCTTTTATACGATGAAGAACTTGAAACATTTTAATTCGATTTTTTTTTTTTTTTGTCAATTGTTTTAATAAAGAAAAATTAGTATGTTTTATTCTCACATTAATATTAATTTGGTATAAATAATGTCAGAAAAAAGAAAAGAAAATCCTGTTGAGTTGTCGTTTATGCTTGATGCTGCGGACTTATTGCGTGTTAAAGAAATAATCGGAAACAATTTCGCTGATACGACGAATCGGTTTTAACAGACAAATAGTCGCATACATATTTTTGTAACGAAAAGAGAGAGAAAAAAAAGGAGCAGCGATCGAGCTAATCAGAGAAATTGCGAGTTATGATTCATTTAGCGACTCTTTCAAAAGTAAATCGATACTATGGCTAAATGAAATTTTGTAATTTTTTTCAATGGTAAAAATTTAAAATAGTTTCGTAGCAATTGAAAGATTCGTGCAATTTTTTAAAAATTACGATGTATTTTACACCAAAAAGTTTTTATATTCTTACCTGCTAAATGTATGTTACGTACGGTACCACCGGTGAAATTCACAGGTTTGTATAATGCGCAGAGCCTTTTCACGTAATAAGTGGAAAACACCAAACATGTTGCGGATTACAAAGAACAATTTCTGTACGCAAATAACCGTAAAAAGTAGATTCTTTTTGTGTACACGTTTAACGGTACTACACAACTGAAATAAGTTCAGTGTCGAATATCGCACACTTTAAAGCAGAGATATTAAGAGACGAATGTAATTTGAATATGTGGAAAGACAAAATAAAAATATGGTTGATTGCGTGGTGCAAAGAATGAGAAATGGATAGTCATAGGAGAGGAACAGCGATAAGACGGGTAATTGATTGAAAGAGTAAATAATAAAATGATGTAATGAAAAAAAACAAAAAAAACTAATGTTTGGTGCTCAGTTCTAGCTGCATTACTTATGGCTTATGTGAAAATATTGTGGTACGATGTGCGATAGGTATAAATGTTGTGAATTAACATTAGACGTAGAATAGTAAAAATAGAAGTTAAGTTGAATTATGTAATTATATATAAGACGAATATGATGTATTAAACTTAAGATGTATATAATGAATAAACGATATAATTATGTTGGGAACCCACAGACGGGCAATTGCCTTGTGGGATCCGCAAATTATTTAAAAAAAAAAAAAAAGATATATTCTTGCCACGGCATTTGCGGCTACATCCGTTTTTCTGCTACAGATGACATTTTGAAAACAAAAAGAAGTCAATGTTATTTACATTTACGGTTTTAATTTCTTAATTGACTATAATTTTCACACATTTCATTTAATTCTTCACGCGAATATGTAGCAGTTTTTAATAGTAAATCATTTGTTAAAGTGATTCGTTTCAATATGCCGTCGTTGGTGCCCGCTATCTTTCATCGGCGCAGAAAACACAAATACGGCCCCGACTGTTAGTCCAGCGTGTCGTTATAACCAGTTTTTAGGCCGGGTAGCCGACGATTAGAGTTATAACTATCGGTGAAATTAACACCACCAGCACCGGTGTGCGGCAGTAATAACGCGTTTCACTAGTGCAATAGCTTCTGCAGTTGCACTACACGTAGACTCTAGTATCAGTGCCGTTAATGAAAAAATAACACTTTGATTGTGTGCCCGTTTGCAATGGGTGTTTTGATTGCATCAAACGTTCTAGCGAACATGATGTCATCGGCTTTGAGATGTTGCCAATACGATCCGTTACGATTTTGTTAGTATTGCCGTCGAAAATTCGAATGATTTTTCCGCCGAGAAATTAATTATCTGCATGGCCGATAGTATTGCAATTGCAATAATGCATTTGGCTCCGGCGCGATTAGAATTACTACGACTAGGATAATTGTATGTAGTTTGTGCGCGTGTGTAGAGACGTAGGCCGGCCAGTATAATTACTATATCTGCGTTCGTATACAAAGTCTGTCATAAATGATTTAGTAGGTCGTAAATTTTTTATTAGTTTAAACTGAGAGGTTAGTACAAGGTTAAGAGTTACAAAATCTACACGTTTTTTCGTTTCAAAATTCATACCGCCAGACTCACTGATGAAACCTGTCATTTCGCAGACTGTTGTTCGAACGATCGGTCGAGATATAGATAAATACTTCAATTAAAAACACGCATGCCACCTTCTTGCTGGCTATTTTTCGTTCGCGCTAATACGTCCCCGGAATGTTCACTTTCCGACTCCTATAATTGACCAGCGATCGGACTTTTACATGTTCGCCTCACTCCGTTAATACCGGTGTGCCGTAATAAATCACATCATTGCCCCCTTGTAACTGCGAAGGTTATTTTATATCTTCTTTTTCAGTGGTAACGCTTTTTCGGTTAAGGAAGAGTTTTTTCCCCCGTTTTTTCGATCGCTAAAATCAGTTTAATCAGTTTAATCAGTTTAATCAGTTTAATCAGTTTAATCAGTTTAGCGGAAATTCAGGTGAACACTGGGGAGATGTTAAAATCGAATTAAAGATCGACACCCGGAGAAAAATATCTTAAGCAGTAATTACGATGCTTTAACATGTCCCCCCTACAACATAATGTTTATGGCCTACCACAATATTCGAGATTAACTTATTGAAAAGGTAAAAGGGGGCAATCGGTAAACATTTTTGATAAATAGTATCTGAAAAACTTCTATCGATATCATGGTAGCGCAATGGGCATCAACATTTTTAAAACAAAGGTTAAAAATTTACTCTAGTACTTTATTTCGCTTTATAATTAATCTCTTATTCCGGCTAAAATTTCGTGAATTTATTATTTTATTAAAAATCGTTTTAGTAGCTGCAGTTTTTTTGCCCCATTTCAAAGAATGATTATTCCGGAAATAAAAAAAAGTTTACTGTGAACAAAATGAAGTTTATTAAACGTCGAATTGAAACTTTAATATTACTCCACACTAGTTATAGGTGTATAACGTGTTGACAAGTTAAATATTTTTAAAACGGATTTTAAATTTTAATAAGCTTCCTCGGATGAAATGCTTCGGTTAAACGGTGTAATATTTCCCTCGCAGTATAATGATCGTTATTCGTACAAAATATACATATTTCTGTCATTTTAATATTATTGCCGAAAAAAAAAACATAAAGCAATAACTTGTTAATCGTTACGACTGCAGTTAGTTTCAAATACGTTAATAATTTATTTTTACCTTTAATATAAGGTAAAATTTTGTGATAACACACAGTGTGTGACATTAATAGTTTGAATGTAAACTCGTTGGAATAATTTCCTGACGGGTGGTCTGACTTCCATCTGCTTTATCACCACAGCTGACTGTCAATCCTTATTTATACGCCGGTCTGCTTTATTTCTGCCACGTATGGAATCTTCAAAAATTTTTTATCGTTTCCGATTCTCCAAGCTATTTGTTTCCTATACATTCCTATAATAGTGTAATTTTTTCAATTCGGTAACTTACCATCATCACGTGTTCTTTCCATTTTTCGATTTCCCAGTTAAATTTTCTTGCCCGCTCAACTGTACCCCCAATGGGGGGGGGGACCTTTCTCCGACAATTTTCCAGTCCGAAATAGAACTAAATAGAGACCTTTTTTTTTTCTTTCTTTCTTCTAAATTACTTTCTAGACGGTAAAAATGATTTTTTATTTATTTCGTATAATCAACGAAAGCGGAAATTATATATCTTTGGTCACACTTTCTTGTAAAAGAGTAATAGTGCTATGGAAGATGTTTTGTTTTGTTTTGCGAGGGAAGGTGACTCGCGATACGTAATTTACGAGAAGTCAGCATTCTTGTTGGTCCAGTTTTATGAAAATTATTTAAGCGGACCCGTTCGCAGCGCTTCGCGAATCTAATTAATCAGAGACGAATTATTAATATTTGTGTCCTTCAATTGCGCAAAGTGTCGAGGAAATAAAGAAGAATCCTTTTGATGTCGGTGAAGCTTTTATTCGGTTCGGCGAGGCTGCTGTGTAAGACCGGATTAGTAGGTAGCACTTTTTGAGGTAAAATGCTACGGCTGATTTTGAAATGATAGTCGACCGGTTGCCGAGAAGATAATTGGTCAATTGCACGTTAAATAATCCGTTTAGTTAACTAAATGGAGAGGAAATTCCTTTGCAAATGTGCCGTCGTGGCCCCATCTCGTTTTGACATTTATCTTTTGACAACCTGGAATGGGCTGGAAAATACACTCGTCTTTATTCCGCAGCCGTTTATTGCGTAATTTTGACCTTTGCGAAAGGTGATCAACTGCCTCGGCTATCATCATCCGAACGGGGTTAGGCAAGATGAGTAGTAATTTCTAGGAAATAAGGAAGAAGAGAAGGCGATAGTAGATGCAGATGGAAACGAAGCGATATATTACTCGCTGACGCAATACCGCGGCGCTACAAATCTTTTTTAATATAACTCGCGTTATTATTTTTATTACTATTAGTAGTGCTACCACCGTTGTAACATTTTATCTGCGTTCATTACTATCATCATGGTTATCTTCGTTTGCTCCTCTTCGCTAAAACAAAATGGAATACTGAAATTTTACCAGATTTAAATTTGTTTTCTGCTGTTTCCTTTTTTTCTTCTATTGTTGCATCTCCTCCCTTCTTTCCTTTGTTTTACGGGCACTCGATAAATATTATTATCCGCAGAATACATTATATTAGGTCGCGTTGTTAAATCGACAATGTACTAAAATAAGTTTAAAGAAAAAAATTAATATTACTTTATACGAGTAACTTAAGGCAATACTTGGGAATTGAAAAAAATATTTTCCTGTTTTTCTTTTCTTTTTTTTTTTTTTTTGAATCACGGAACCAGGTAGCGTTACGATTGGAGAGAGTTTTAGTAATAATAGTAAAATATGTGAAGATGTTTATTGTAGCCAATTATAATAAGAGCACATTGTGAAAAAACTGATATTAAAGTCTATAATTATATTATAACGCGAACATTAACAAAAAAAAAAAAAATCGAAATAAATATAAATAGTTAAAATTGGTCCGTAGTGAAAATGTGCGTCCGTGCATAAGAAACAGTTGTTGACTAGGGGATAATGGTGTTCACCTTGCATCGCAACTGAGAGGAATACCCCTGTTTCGTGTGAGTGATTGGGTAAAAGTAGCATAATTAAAGAAGCGAGATTACAAAAGAAGTCGGCAAGAATCGAATTCTTTATATGAACACTCGCTTATTTTGCAGCTCGGTGCGTTAATAGTAACAACCGTAAGTATTAATTCGATTAAACGGCCAAAAATTAACGTCGGAGGAATTTCATCGTTATATACGGATATTTTAAATTTTAAATAAATAGAATACCGAGCAGTTGAGATCTGAACAATGAATTTTATTTTATCACCGTTAGCGTTATTTATTTCGTTCCGGTAATACGACTAAAAATTTTTGTCCTTGGTTGTTTTTTTTTTGTTTTTTTTTTGTTTTTTTTTGTTTTTTTTTTTTTTTTTTTTTGTTGCCGCGTTAATCCCCGATTAATAACTTTATGTAGGTACTATTATAACCTGACAAATCACTTAATCATTTAAATGTTATCGTTTCATATGAACCAACCAGATTTCATTTTGCGAACAGTGACGTAGTTAATTTCCGATAATACCCGTCTCTAGACATTAATAAAAACAATTCGGCGAGTTTTTAACACAAAAATGGTGGTTAATAGTTTGAGATTTTGCATAAATTTAAATTGTTTATTTCTTTTTTGCTTCTTTATACTTTAATCCTTCGCGAAGTTAACTGTGTGTGTGTGTGTGTATGTTCAATTTGTATTGCGAATGCGATTTTTCTGTTTTTTCTCGAGACAGTTTGTTATTGCATACCTACACTGGCGGTAATGATTATGTAAAACTTAAGTTAAAATGGAATCTTATTCAAGAATCTGAGAAACACGCTAATAATCTGTCGGCAGAACGCAATCTGTATCATTTACTTAAAACTTCAGGTACATTAACTATGTAAAAACACCTATATACACAGACGTTGTGGCACACAAAGAAGAAGAATTTGTTGAGAAGAATTTTTTCCCCTATCTATCATAATTCCGTTAAAACTATTTACGAGCGGACTTCTTATCAGTTCATGCGCTGCGTATGATCAGGAAGTATCAAAAACCAAAAGACCCCTCTCCTTTTATGAAGTAAACTGTAAATGGATGCAACTTTTAAACTACACAATTCGACAGTTTTCTTCGCCTATGTGACAGCGTTTTTTAGCGTGTTCAACCAAGGATACGTTTTAAATATTTCATACGCTAAAATACATTAATGACAATAAAAAGGCCCTTTCTTTTCAGTTCGCAGTTAAAATTAGCTTTTCTTTTTTGTAAATTACCATTATTAGGTACTGCAAGTGTTGGTTTTCATTCCTACAAAGGAATTATTGTAACTATTTCTTAATTGAATGCTCCGTTTACATTATTACGAAAAAAACCCACTTGCCGACCCCCACTCGCAACAATCACAATTTTACATCGATCCGAATTTTTGCTTCCCATCGATGTATTTATATATACTGCTTTTAAAAATGTTATCACGTTTTGTATGATATTAACTAATTTTTTAAATTTTGGAAGCTGTTCGGGATAAACGTGCAACAAATAATAACAAGAAACGGTCAATTAACTGCAGATAAATTGTAAAATAATGAAGAGAAAATCCCAAAAAAGATGCGACGCAATCATGTCTCATCCAAATTGCGGCCATAGGAACAGTCTCCATTGAGTCTACTACTGCAAAGGTTTAAGCACTCGTTTCAGGGGAGGTTACAAAAAATAAAAAATAAATAAATAAATAAATAAATAAATATGTTATATTTTCAAATATCTCTGACAAAGTGATCTCAGCTTGTTTGCCGGCTTATCAAAAAGATATGTTATGGGTGCGGGAATGGAGCTTAGAACATGACATTTTGGAGATGCCTTTATTTTTATCGTTTTTTTCACCGCGTAATAAGGCACAGATCTCTTCTGCTTTTTTTGCGCTATATATATATATATATATATATATGTATATATATATATATATATATAAATATACATATATACATATATATATATATATATATAAATATACATATATACATATATATATATATATATATATATAAATATACATATATACATATATTAGTCAGTGAAGATAATCCTTGTGGAAACCGGTTTCATGACTAAATTTTAAACAATTTGTGTAATGCGTCTTTATTACGTTTAGCAAAGTGAGAATTACTTCGTTTTTTTTATTTCTGTTTTTTTTTTGAAATTTACCATATAAAACGTATTTAGTGACCCTAAGAAACTTCAAGAAGCCTGTAAAAAATTTCGGATTCCTATCGGCATTCTAAAATCGAACGCTGTTAATGGGACTTTAGAAAAAACAAAAAAAAAATTAGAATTAATTTAGAAAATAAACCCGCAGCTTGTTAAATTTGAAAGGCTGTGAAGAGATGCGTAAGCATTAGGAAAAGCAAAAAGACTGTTGTAACAGCGTTTGTCGTATTTTTCCAACGGATTGGTGCAGTGAAAGAGCATATGGAATTATAAAATAAACGGAATTGTAATTTTTTTCTTGGAATTACTGAAAATTCGCTGTTCGTCTTAATTGCGATTGGTAATAGCGTGCACGCTATATTCCGCTCAAACTTCAAAACACGGCGGCCAATTTTTGTAATACATGCGGGTAAATTAGTGTAGTCTTTAAAAGGATCCAAATGATAAAATTATACAAAATTATACACCATATTAATCCGCGCGCAATGTTCATTCGAGAAATTAATGCTATCAAAGTTCACAGAAAGAGGCAACTTACGAAAAAACAAGAGAAGGAAAATACCGTCATTTAATTTAACGTAGTTCCGCTAGTCCTCCTTCTATTCAAATTACAATAAATATAAAAAAAAATCATATATCCGTGCGACAGCAACGTAATTATGTCGTACACATTATTTATACGAGTTATGAAAGGAAGTGGACGACGGAATCATCGGTTTTTATCTTTTTTTTTTTGCTTTACATTTTGCCTCAATTTTTTGCATTTTTTTTTGTTTTTGTACCTTTTTGTTTCGGTTTTAAGACATAACAACGTATTTGTGAATTTATGTGGATACCTGTAATAGTGTGCATATGTGGATGCGCACGATTACTGTGTCATTTTTACACGTGAAAAATTAGGCAACATTTTTGTGTAATCGATTATATATTATTTTTAAGAACGATAATCAATAAAAATCGAGGTTTGCTGTAAATCGATGGGGGGGGGGGGTTAATAGCGAAGTTGGAAAGGTTGAATTTTTATGCGCATATATTACATATGTGTGTGCGGGGCCGTATCTGGGGGGTCAGGGCCCCCCGAAATGTCTGCGAAATAATAACTGCTTGAATTAAATGGACCGAAATTCAGAATAAATTTATTTCTTTTTAATTTTTGACAAAAGAAAAGAAAATTGAAATTTTTATGAATTCTATGGAAACGACTATTTTTCATTTGTTTTTATTGTAGTGTTCAAATATTGCATATACAATAATTGATTATAAGGCTTTAGTGTACTATTTATAAATAAGTATATTTCGTGATAATACAACACACGCACATATATATATATATATATATGTATATATGTATATTTATAAAAATATTTTCGTAGCCTCACCGGAAATGTTGGTCTAGATACAGCTCTGTGTGTGGATATATGAATATACATATATTAATTACAATGTAATTCTTAGGCTACCCCCCATTAGAAAAAATGTCCCAATTTTATGTAACGTTTGTTATATTTTGTAGGATTTTTGTTATTGTTATTTAAAAAATGTCACAATTTTACGTAATGAAATATGTAACGAAAAAATGTCTTAATTTTATATAATGAAAGTTAAATGTTAGGATAGGATTTTTGTGATTATGTTATTTTTATTTTGTGTTGATGCCAGTAAGAATTACGTTGTAAATTTTGATCATTTTATACAAAGTATAGAAGAGAAAGAGACTAAAATGAAAGCAAGAGTGGTTAAGGTGCACAGCCCCTTGCGAGGCCAAAATAGCCGAGTTTATATATATATATATATATATATGCATGTATTAATGTCATTCTGAGCTGAAGGTAATGTGAAAATATATTGTTTTTTCCATTAAAAAATAAAAAAGTAAATTCCGAAAATTGGAAAATGGTTTTTCCATTTTTTGTCGTCGTTTTTTCGGGAGAGGAACTGCAATAACAAATGCCATCTATAAGTAATGCAGAATAATACAGAAAAACTGGTTCGTATGGATCTAGAAGTCTCCTTGCAGAGATCCAAAGGACCGAGTTATTTAATTGTCTATGATATTTTAAGGCACGTTTGGATATTAAATAAATATGGGATAATACGTGATATGTGTAAAATGTATATGACATGATTTATTTTTCTATAAATTATTATGTATTTTTACCTCTATCTCTGTTTTGAATTATTCAATAATGTTTATGTTATTTTTCGAATGAAATTCTTTTAGATTCTATTTCATTTTAGACTTAAAAAGTGTTAATTAGGAAGAATTCCATTTATTTTCAGGAAATGTGTACCGGCATATGTTAAATTATCGCGCATCTGTAGGGTTATAGAAATAAACTGAATTTGAAATAGAATTATTATTATCAAAAAGGGGGGAAAAAAAAGAACCAGAAAAAGTGACCTCTGCGCCACCGCACAGATATAAATTCTCATATATTTCGATTTTCGAATGTCGTGGTTTCTAAAGCGGACTTCAGAAAATTATTACTGGTTTTCCGTAAGCAGTTGACAAACCATGCGAGCGCAGACTGACAGGCCAACTGGAAAAGTTACCGATGATTTTCTGTATATAATAGGTATCATACCGATTTAGAAAGTGAGAATTTTTGTAACAGTAATCGGTTTGTGTCCACTTGATCAATTACAACCTGGCGCGAAAAGAAATTTAGCCGATTCGCAAGATTATGCATCTGCTGAAAACCGGTTTACAGCGTTACCGCGTTCGTTCTAGAGTAGGCAACAGATATTTTTCGATACACTCTCGGGAAATATTCGTACAATTTAGATTAAAAAACAAAAAGAAAAAAAAACGCTAATCAGCTTTTTTTCGCCTTTTTACCCGCTTCCGTTATGTTCTCTGTTCCTCGCTAACCCCTAGTCTTCTTTGTCTCCTTGTTTCCTTTTCCGCCGAAACGGAAGCGCGTTGTCTGTCTGTTCGTGACCGGTGTGCCCGTAGGCATTTCAGCTAGTCGCTGTGTTCCTTTGATGTGATGGTCATTTCTGTTCTGTAAATTCTATCCGGCCTTTATTCCGCTCCTCTTATCAACTTCTAACTCATCAACAATTCGATTCGTTCTAAAGGGCCTCGAGCATTCTGCGATGTTTGCAAATGATTTTAATTTTTTAGCGCGGACTTTTCTTTTTTGATGATGCGCGCCTTTGAGTTTCCCGTTTTATGACGAACTAAATTCAAACTGGCTAGCGGCGGCGGCCTCTTAACCATGTTCCTGACGTCAAAAATCTGTTTGTTTGCCTTTTTCGCTGTTCGGCCTTTTTCCGCGACTTTTCCTTTATTACGTTAACCGCGACTGTGTATCGAAGACTTCTCTCATCAATAAGTTCACGCGTTAGAGCAATAGGCGAACGCATTAGCTCGATTATAAGCAAAATCGCGATATCGAAAAATTGCTGCGGTTGCTGCGACTAAAGCACAATGTAGATGCGATATACTTTTAATTGCGTTTTAATCGATATCGAACGGTATGTTTTGCCCCCCCCCCCGGGCGGAATAGAATTCAAAATTTCCAAGAGCGTTAAAAATAGTTTGTCGGAAGAATAATTTTCTAAATTTTTATCACTGTTGCAAATCGGAAAGTTCGTCTAGAAACGAAAAAAATATCGTATTTATTATATTTACCTAATAACACTTTCAGAAAATGTTTTCAAGTTCCTTCGGGGGGGGGGGGGGGGTCATCTGCAAAATTCTTGAGATGATCCGGCTTTATTTTCTCAGGCAATTACCCAATTGTCGATTTTGGATAAGTGATACCGGGCAATGAGTCGACTCCGTTGATTCTTGGATTATTATGGCAACGCTAGTCTACCGCGTCACTTTTAAAAGGTTTTAATGGATGACACTTTCACAAAAGCAAAAAATAATAGTTTTCACAAGGTCGCTAAGCGATGCAATTACCTTTTAAAAATTTTATTCTATTTTATTTCCATTCTTATTACTTATTATTATTACTTATTACTTATTATTATTATTAAAATTACTATTTTATTTTTGAAATTTTTGGTTTGGCATTAAAGCCTCACTAAGTTTTATATCGCTTTCACATTATCGCCGCCGCTGATTTAAGATATTTATATAAAACCTTTTTTAACCTCTTGGCGGATGACTGTGATTTTTACAGTTTCGACAAAACGAAAAACACCATTTAATGTTATAACACTCTTTTTTACAATCCTGAGTGTTTTTTTAAGAAGGTTTTTATTGTCTATGATTTGTTTAAAAAGTTGAAAATTACTATTTCGATATAAATTAAATAGCCAGAAAAAATTGACGATCTGAGAGGATGAAAAACGGTTTGTTTGACAAAGAACTACATATACAATGAAAAAAACGGGTACAACGATATTAAGGGGGAGGAATGGTTTTCTACATCGGATAACAGGCGTGATTTCACTTTTTTTTTTTAATGTTTTAGCGACATTATTACTTTTAGTTGAAATTTAAACGATTTGAAACATTTTTTTTAGTACGTTTACTTCTGCGTAATTTTTTCTGTTTTATTTTGCCTTTTCCAAAATAACCAGAAATTATTTCCGGTTTTCGTTTGTTTTTTTTTTAATACGTAGTTTATTGTAATTCGGCGAACGTTGAATTTCATTATACTAAATCTTTATTGGACTCGCTGTTTTTAAGCGCTAAATAAAAACGTTCTTTTCCCTAATGCGTGTAACATCTTTTAATTTTTTACCGAACAAACTTAAAAACGAAACGTCAGAATATCACAAACCAAAAAATCGAACATGTTTTTTTGATTTTTAACATCTAAACCATTAGGACAATTTTTCTTTTTTTTTTTTGAAGGTAGCCAAATGGTTTAGATACCGGGCCAAAAAAAAAAAAAAAAAAGAAAAAGAAAAAGAAAGAAACAAAAACAAAAAAAAACACTGTCTACATGGAACAAAAAACAGCAATATTTCAAACCGCGCAATACAAATCAGTCTATGTGTATGGCGCATTTTATTTTAATGATAGTAAAAATCGACAATAATTCGCTCAATACGAAAATTTGATGTCATCGCGCGAAAAAAGACATATTTATATTTTTCATGAAATTTGGCCGATGCCGTTTAACGATGTTGCAAAGAAAACAAATATAAATAGCGTACCATTTCAGTTATTAATCGAACGCGTAATGTAATAAAACAAAAGTACCGAAGATGATTATTGGGCAGTGCGCAAAACGCAGAAGCTATAAATTACAATCGATATGTTTATGTATTTAATGGTCGTTGGAAGACGATAGATCATTGATTTCGTTTTACACGAACTTTTTTCCCTCCAAAAATTGGATCAGAAGACGATTTTTCTTAAATGCATCGAAAATTTTTAAAGCGAAATATAACAGATAATATTTTACTTTCGTAATAATTGATTTTTACTCTATATGTACAATTTTTTATACACATATATAATGCATTTGTATTTTTTTTTGACGAAGCGTTGTAATAAAATTTATTTGAAAATTTTTAACGAAGCGTTGTAATAAAATTTATTTGAAAATTTTTAAAGAAGCGTTGTAATAAAATTTATTTGAAAATTTCCTTTTTATAACTTGTTTATAAAAAAGGTGTTACATTTGCTTGAGGTAACAAACGAGCGAGTTTAGCGAGCGTAGTGGATAGATTATATTGTTAAATAAAATTAAATCGATATCGTTGGAATATATCAAAATAGGAAAAAAACTTTTCCTCAATCATCGATTCATTTTGAATGAAGGAATTTCATAATGAAGAATGGTTTTATTGTAAAAAGTTTGGAAATAGGTTAGTATTTATAATAATTCGAAATCAGGTCGAGGGGGTTTTTATTATTTCCAGATTATTTCTACTCTCTGTTTTTATAATGTGTAATTAAAGGGGGGGGGGGGGGATAAAGCATAAAGAATTTTTGTAGTATCGTTCTTTACTTTTTTCGCGTGTGTCTGCAACAGTTTACTATTGTTGTTGATATTTTCCGGCAAGTAATAAAACTTACAAGCTGCGCAACTGCTATTGCTACCGGGAGACACAGTGATTATTTAGTACATTGATAAGATGATAAGAGGTACTGTGCGCAGCAATGGTCTTTACATTGATAACTAATTAGCAGCAGCAGCGACCGAATGCGGAGAGCTGATGCTGTGATTTCGTCTGCGTTTTGATGATTGTTTTTCAGCGGGAAGGGGTGCGCGGGAATAAAACAATTTAGTCGGTGGAAGATGTTTTTTGTTTGCGAACATTTTTTCTGCTCTTTAATGTGACCGAATCCATCAACGTCAGGAAAGCTCTTGATTGCGTCGCATCGTCAGATTCACATTTAACTGGCAACTTCTAAGGCTAGGAAAACGTTGCCGCCGACAATTCAAACTTCTTGTCATAAATCAGATTAAGCTGCGTTTACACTCGCAACATTTCCTAGTTTTGTTTCATTTTTTGCGCTATTTTTACCGCACGACATCACCATCATCGCCATTATCCTTATCGTCACCGGCACCGCTAGCATCGTCCTCGTCGTCCTAACGATCGCTAGTTGTTGCTTCCACCATCGCGTCCTCTTGGTCCGTTTCGTAATTTCGCCACCTCTCTATTTCCGTCTCCGTTTCCTTCTATCCGAACGTGGCGAAGCGCGCGCGCCACTTCTCTATTAATGAGCCGTACACGTAACAGCGCAATCGTTTCGAGCAGGACATCCTAGTACGAAAAAGTTAACCGAAGCAAAAGCAAAAAGACAAGAAATAAATAGCGGAGAAAACCGCGTTACTTAAAGGCTATCGCGAGATATCGCGTTGAAAGTCGCAGCAACCAATGCAATCAGACAAATGAGTTCTGGTTCGAATCAAACGTTTTTTTTTCGCGCGATAAAAAACTACAACTGATACACAACGCACCTTACATCTATTAGCTGATATTATATACTGCTGATGGGTGTTGTTTTATTTAAGTTACAATTCTGACTGACACGAAATGTAACAATTTTGATATATGCTTTCATTTATTTATTTATTTATTTATTTATTTATTTATTTATTTATTTATTTACTTATTAATTAAGTAATTGATTAATTTATTTATTTATTTACTTATTTATTTATTTACTTATTAATTAAGTAATTGATTAATTAATTCATTTATTTATTTATTTTGCCGCCTTAAGCATCGTCGAATATGTCGTCATTGATTGTCGAAATAATTCCCGAATGTGGACAGCGTTATGAGGCCGACATTGATTTCTTTTTTGTGTTCGGAGCGTCGTTCGTACATCGCAGTCGGGTAACTTTTCTGCTGAAGTTTCACCTGCTGAATTCCCAGATGGCCAAGTTTTGATATCCCAAGTCCTACTGCTAGCTGCCGATTGACCACCTATTCGTAGATTTTTTAGTTGTACAGGTCTAGTGTTCGTCACTTGGAACTGTATCGATTTATCGTTATGCAAATACTGACTTACCTGTATACTAACCAGCGCGCATATGCTGGTATGTGTGTTTGCCATTAATGATTCTGTTAGCGATTATTTGTTATCACAATAAATGATTTTCGGAAACAACTGTGTGTTTAAAAACAAATTTAATTCGCTTAACGTTTCAATCAGTTTACACCGGCCATCATCAGAAGCAAACGAATTAAATTTCTTTTTAAACACAGTTGTTTCCGAAAATTATTTATTACACTGTAAAAGCTTTAAATATTTCGTAGTCTGGATTGTTACCTGTACTAGCTTTTTTTTTTTTTTTTTTTCTTTTTGAGTAAATTCTAAATTAAATAAAAATCATCCGACTTATTATGAACGTTGACAATGATTGTTCGAAAACGTAAATAGGCAAACTTTTTATTGTAAATAGCACAGCAGTTTTTTTTTACAATTTCCTGTAAGACACACAGACACACACACATAAATTAAAAATCATAAAATGTACTAATAGCCGATAGAGACTACACTCTCGGTTGTACGCTCGGAACATTTGTTGTTGTTGTTGTTGTTGTTGTTGAACCACCTACGGGTATTTACAGTATTTTGCAAAAAACCTCTCATTGACTACTTTGGGCGTGCCGATTAGAACCTTGAACAGGGGAGAGGGCAATTATAACGTCCTTTAGTTTACCACATTTTACCGAAACCACGTTGCGCTGATGTTTTGGATTTCACTTTTTACCGCGATACAATCGATTCTGCATTAACGTAAACTGACTGATGTTTTCTTATAGATCATTTTCGCGGCTACATGATTTTCAGCTACCGAAAGAAAAAAACAGGTCATCGCGAGCTGTCATGGTTATAAGGTTTTAACGGGGTCGTCCTATGTAATTATCGTGTTGATATCTGCAGCAAAACGGTTATTTATATGCTCGTACAGTTGGACCGTTATAGTGTTAGAATTATTCGTCGATCGGACATCACAATAAAAAACGTACGGTAGTCCTAATTGGTGCGTATGTCTCTCTTTCTATGTATATCGTTCGCAGATAATAAAACTGTGACGGCCCTGAAATTTAAATTGATAACCGCGTCAACTTCGAGTAGCCTGTCTAGATACAAAATCAAATTTCCTTATACCGCACAGAATTTTATGGCCGTTGTATAAAATAGAGTGTTTGTGACGTCATAAAAAATTCCGCTTCGGCAAATATCGCGCTTTTGGAAGATGTTTTTAATTTTCCAACACTGGCCGGTAGAATGATGTCACTTTAGAACCTTATAGCGCCGCTGACAACTCGCTCATCTCTACTAAGAATTCGTATTTTTCGCGTGCTACGCATTCATGCGCATACATTATTCACATTAGTAATTATTATCATCGACCACTGAAAAAAGGAAGAAAAGTTACGCAAGTTTTAAAAATACCTGTCACTCGTCTCCGGTAGTCTTCGTCGTAATGTTTATTTTTTTTTTTTTTTTTATGGCGGCAACACGGACATTGGCCCAAGAACAGACACCATAAAGTTCCGAATATCATCTTCTACTGCTCTTATATCGAGCAAAAAATAATAAAATAGAATAATAAAAATAAGTAAAAGAAAGAAGAACTTTGAACTTCAGATGCTGAAATAGTCTCTGCATATTTTTATATATGTATATACATACGTACATTGACACTTACTTGCCGTTTGACAGATACGATCCATCAGATAAATACTGCAAATTAATGGTTTCTGACATTGAAACCCACGCCATCCATGCGAAATTCATATTTCCCAGCCACTCTGGTCGACAATAATAATAATACTAATATAATAATTTAAGCAGTTTGCAGAACGACGAATCCGACGAAATTGATGTGCACTATCCTAATCGGGGTGCAAGGAAACATTGTTTTTTGTTTCTAACTGATACGCAATTTCTGTCGAGACACATATTCTTCTTTTTATAGTAATAATGACGTTTTTACAATGCCAAATTTCGATATGCCGATTTTTGAAGAGAATTTAATGTAGATTTTAAAGTTTTGGTCGATTCTTTAATTAAAAAATGTATAAAAAATGTTTTTTTGGTAAAAAGTCAAAAATGTAAGTAATAGCGGTACTTTTTAAGTTTTTTTTTCTTCCACTGTTTGTGTAGATACATTGTGAGTTTTCGTAAATATTTTGCGACTTCAAGGCTGCTTCAGATAGTGTTACAATAATTGCTAGACGAATTGCAAGTGTTTTGGGAGGAAATGGGCAGAAGGTGATCTTAAAAAAACGCTTAAAAGCGTAAAACGAAATGTCCGTAAATACCGTGCTTGGTTTTTAAAATTCCGTGAAGAACTTTGCGGAACTACACATCGTTGCAAACAAAAGTAAACCTGTCCTAAGCGAAGCTAAAGAAAATGAATTATGCGAAAGAATCAAACGATTGACCGAAATAGGATATCCATTGACATTGAAAACTTTACGGTACTACTGCAAAGAAAACAGCATTCTAAATCCATTTCGAGAAGAATCGGAAGAAGTAGCCGATATTGATTTGAAAATTTTATGCGCAGGCGTCAAAATCAAATTTCTTTACGGAAAAGTCAAAATTTGAATCTTGCTAAAGCACAGAAATCAAATCGAGCTGTATACCATTTTGCATCTTTAAATAAACTGCTTCAGGGAAATGATCTTTTCGATATAATAATCCATAAGCAATCTACAACATCGATGAAAAAGACTATCGTCAATGTATTTTAAGGGGAAGATTAGTTCCTCTCGTTCCGCTCATGCGACGTATATACGTCAAAACACGCAATAAATGGATATGGCGTAATTACCCGCACTATGCAGGTAATTACGCCACATCATAGTATTTTTTTTTTTTAATCGTTTCTTGTATGAAAGAGTGAAGGGGTAGGGGGTTGGATTTTTATTTTTTAAGTGGGTAATAGGTCACCTTAAAGTGCTTCTCTTTTTTTTTAAACCTCTTTCCCTTTTTTAAAAAAATTCAAAAAAACCTTAAGGTGAGGATATATAATCTACCTATCTATATATATATATATATATATTTATAAAATTTTTTAAAGAAATAATACAAAAAACGAAGCACATAATTATACTTTTATTAAAATTTAACTGGATAATAATTTAGGCTAGCAAATAAATAAAGAAAAAAAGCAGAAGCAAAAAAGCAAAAACCTTTCGAATTTAATAATAATTTAAGGTTCTTTTTGGTGTTTGTTTATGCTAAACCATTACGAAATAAATGCGTTTGATGAAACGTACGAATAATTTTTTCTTCGCAGGGAGTACTCTAAGGTTAATTAATAAATTTTTTACGAGGTGCGAAATTGAAAAGAAATTGTTTTGGGGTAGAGGATTAACTTTGGTTTAGTCTCCGTGATTCAGGGGTCGCAAGCAAGTAGGCGTGCGGGGTGATGGAATTTCGCGGGGCAAAGAATGGCGAAGAAAAACGCGATAGGGACTAGTACACGAGACCGTAGACTGCTACATTCGTGACCTTGACCTACAATTCCGACTATTCGCTTTATGTACGAATTTTTAATAGACGCTGAACACAGCCTCGCCCCGACTGAAAATTTTTCACTCATCGCGTGCGCCCTTCGCGCTTTCTTACAATTTTTTTTTTGTTTCTCCGATAAAGTAAAAACTTCCGATATACAAATATATAATGGGGATACACTTTTTTAAGCTGTATATATTATAAACTGAGAGTTTCCGGCGAACACGGTGTAGTGTGCCCCCTTCATAGGAGATACGGGTGTACAATATTTGTTTTGTTTTCCGAAATAATATTTCCTCTTTGTGGTGTCTTTTATCCGTGAATTAATTTTCGACGAAGCGATATTGTATGCTAGACGTTGATCCGCCGACGGCGATACGGGAAACTACATATATCGGACGAGGGTTTGGGAGTTTTGTTACTCCACTTCTTTGCGCAATATGTTTTCTCATGCAACCCGACAGATTCAAGGGACAGCTCTAGCAAAACTATTTTCCAGATCTCGGTGACAGCTTTGGAAGTTCGAAAAAAAAAGGACAGATATATCGACATGATGTGAAATTTATAAAATTTAGTACGTGGTTCGTTTTTTCTGTTTTTTTTTCTTTTTTCTTTCTAACCCTTGCCCGTGAATGATCTCCGTTATCGATGTAATGGAAAGTGCGTTGGAAATATTTCAGAAGAAGAATAGGATGTGTAGATTCGAAGCAATGTGTAGGGAGATTAGGAAAACATTTCGCTGCTGGAGGAATAAACGTAAATTTGTATTTAACAATATTGAAGAGATAAATACGCTATTGAAATAGCTGAGAGATTTCGCTTTAAATCGGATGTCGAAAAATCGATACATGTATGCCGGAGGAGGAATGAAAGCAAAATATAAAAAGTGTATTATCGGACGCGATCACAAAAGGTTTATCATATAAAGTGCAGATATAATCTTTACCGCCTAAATTTTTTCATTTCCCGTTTCGCAAGATCGAAACGAAATTTTAAAATTTTATCCGGTTTCAGTTTTTCTTCTACGCATGTTTTCGAAGGAACAACTTACGTAGGAACAATTTACTTACGTAGTAATAAACTTACAGAGGAACAACTTACCTAGGAACAATTTACTTACGAAGGAATAAACTTACAGAGGAACAACCTACCTAGGAACAATTTACTGACGTAGGTATAAACTTACAGAGGAATAACTTATGAAGGGGGACAATTTGGGAAGGAACACACTGATACTTTTGCTCACGCATTAAGAAATTATTTTAAAAATTTCCCCTGATTTGTATAATAATTATTGTAAGCAGTCTGGTAAAGTCCACTTTCAAGTAGTGGCACTAGAGTAGTTTTGCAACTACAGTCCGGATTAAAATTCGTGATTCACATACAATGTACGTAAAGAGTAATTACGTAACAATGTGGTAGAGGAGTGTTGAACATTTCCGTTTTCGGAACTGTTGAAAGTGCATTTAGCGATTTTTCTTGGCAAAGTGTGCACCGTCGGACACGGTCCGATTTTGAAATACGTTAAAAATGTATTTTTCGCAGTTGTAAAAATTTGAGTAGTGGCCGAAGAAAACCCGAGCAAGACGCAGAAAATGGTCCAAATCAGGATTGCCGGTGACAGAAGATGTTATAAGGCGTGACGTTTTCCATGCGTGTCACACCTCTGTGTGTGTGTGTGTGTGTATATTGTATAGGCGAGTGAAAGGGTCGTTGGATGACGGAGTCGACCTGCGCTATCTTCGAAATGCGTATATATTCTATGCAGCTCTCTTCAACGTGTTTATCTCGCACTGTAGAAGATATACACACATGTCGCGTAGAGAGAAGAAAGCAGCGTTATGGAAAATTCTTCTTAGCAAGTGTCATAAGCAAATATCTGTCCATATCTCTCTGCGGATATTGAAAGCAATTCGCAGAAAACGGGCACTGCGGCAAAGGGAGAAACGCGTATGAAAGAAGGCGGCACTTGGCAGCTGATTTTTGAAAAGCGTCGCTGGTCAGCGAAGCTGTGGACGCCGCTCGTTGGAGCAGCGGCGGAACGGGCAGAAGAAGATAACAAAAAAGAAGAAAAAAAAAAAGAAAACCGGATGAAAGGTGCGACAGTATGGACTCGAAGCGCGAAAGAGGAGGAAGGATATTTAAAATAGGATCGGGCAGAGACGAGCGGAAGATAGAGAGATGACAGGAAAAGAATTGGAAAGCAGAGATAAAAGTCTTGGAAATGAAAATGTTTCTTTGCGAGAGAAAAGTTGTTGTCTGGGCTTGTCGCATGTCCCAGAAGATGTGGATGGGTTAGCGGGGCGCTGCAGGTGCGGACGGCGGCGGCGGGAGACAACCGGTCACTAGATGACAAGTAAAGATGGGAAAGTTTGTACTTTCAGAATTCATCCATCACTCAGTGGGCCGGCTGCAGCGATGGATGAGCGCCTGTTTGTCTGTGTGCGATTTTATTACTCGGAAAAGGATTAACAGACGGCCGGTTTTATTATACGCACACTGGCAAATGTCGGCTACGGATTTTTTTTGGCCCGCTTGAGCGTTTTGTTTTTTCTCGGCGACAACGTCAGCCTTTGCGAAATTGAAGGGACCGCGCGCGTTTCGTAGGCCATGCGTCTTTTTCCGAAAATATTTCGCAAGCTCAACTTTCGACGCACACATCTCGCTGTCGGCTCGGAGCGGGCCGCGGCAGAAAGAAAAGCTTTCAAAAAGTAGTTGCCAAGAAAAATTCCCGAAGGTATACTACTATTGCTGGACACTTTGGATGTGTTTTTTTTTTTTTTTTTGTTTCTTTATTATTATTATTCCGAAAAGTATAATACGAAAGATCGGCCAGAAAACACTTCAAAAGAGAAGTCCCTCCGTATGGTATAGATAAATATGTGTAAAGGCGTGCGCATATACTTGTGTGTACATTTTAAGGATTTCTTTCAATTCCGAATTATAATAATGACCTTTGTACGGCCGCTATCTTGATTGTTTTTTTCGTGTTTTTTTTTGATTTTTTTCGATTTTTACCGAAAACCGATCTAATTTACATCGAAATATTCGTCGATTATCTAAATGCACGAAACTATGTCGCAGGAGGAAGTGCTAAGAAAAACGGAAATAACTTTTTATATATTGGACTTGGAAACAATTTTACGAGAATATTAAGTCGGGGGAAAGTCACACCGCGGTTGTAAATGAAGAAGAACTGGTCGACAATATTTTTTCTTTAAATGTCCAACAAATTCTTTAATTAATGGGAGAAAAATTCGATTTTTAACGAAGTCGCATGAGACACTGAATTATTTTTTCTCCGCATTTCCATATTCTTCGGTTTTCTTATTGTTTTTTGTCAACTTACAATGCCATTATCTTTAGACTTTAAAGTAACCGCGAGATTACGCAGCCTATCACCGGCGAGGAGTGACGGAGAAACTCCCCGATTTTTCGTAATCTCCTTAGAAAAACGCTTTTTCTTCGTTGGCGTCGAACCACTTTGAATATCGGCGATCGCCGACCATGCTGACAGTCGAATTTACGGCAGCTGATCGGCGTGCGCGAACGCTCGATCGCGTCCCGAAGAACAAGACGAAATAGCGAGTTGGAAAACGAATGAAACATCGAGAACCTTGTACATATTATTATTAAGTAAGTAAGTAAGTACGCATCGCGCAGCGACACAATGGCGTGGACGGGGCGAGTCGGGGCCGGTTCGGGGGGGGGCAGCGTTTCAACGAATTCTAATAAATCAGTGAAGCTTCGGCGCTGGTCGCCGCGTCCCATTCGCCTTGTCAAGATAGCGCAGTTTAGTTAACAATCATAAATTTTCATCCTCCGCCAGTCGTCAAGAATTATTGCAGTTCCTATCGCTAGACGTTTTTATATTGTAATTTATTTTTTATTTATTATTATTTCCTACTGCTCGTTTTTGATTCGTTGTCGTTGTCCAAAAATAAATTATTCCGATGACAGCTGTCGCTTTTTACGCGTTTAAAGCCCCGCTCTGGTTGCGTCCGCTCGATTTTTATTAATAAAAGCAATTACACTTCTAGAGCTCCCTCTCTCTCTCTCTCTCTCTCTATGTTGTTTCGTGTTCTATTTTCTTATCGTTTATTTATTCGAAAGTAGCATGCAGCAACAACGCGACCGCGTTTAATAAGCCCCGCAGGTGTGTTTCGCTAGTAGTTTTGCTTAGTGATTACTACTTCCCGATTTTTATCTAGGGTTCGAAACTTGTGTTTTTCCATTTCCATGTTTTTCGATGTTTCGATGTTTTCGGTCCTCGACCATTTAGTAGTTAGTGGAAAACGGTAGAATATTAAGGAAAATCGCCGGTAAGCTCGGACAAAACAGTTCGAGCGATGTTTTATCCGTAGTGCACGGAGACCATCCCACAGGCATTGTGTCGATCCCTTATAGAGTAATCTCAGGCGTGGCAGGAAATAATTTTAATATTTAACTTTCTTTCCCCCTGTTCCTCTCCGCCGTTTGTATACATAACGCCGTTTTTCGAAAAGTAATAGGAGTTGTTGAAAAACTCGTTTTAAGAGGCCGGATGGTACGTGATGGTACGTGTGATGGTGGTACCTGTCGGATAGAGTCCAAGATGGTGAACAACAATTACCGGTCGAGATTTATTTGGTCGCTTAAGTGAATTTAACGAAATAAATATATCGCACGGTTGCGCCGGGCTTTTAGGGGAACTTTTATCGAATCGAACGAAACGCCGGTTAAATTGTTCAACACTCTACATTGTATAACAACAGGCTAGCATGTTTTGGAGATTTCAATACCTATATTTTTGGTTTTAATTAGATGCGCAGAAACGGTTTTGTGGTCTCAATGGCTGAAAAAAAAAGAAAGAATTACACACTACGCTTTGTGTGAATGTTCCGAAAGGAGAGAGAAAAAACTCAACACACTTTTTTAAATAATTGTTGGTTTGCAGTCCGTGCAAGTGTGAAATAAAGAGGAATCACTTCAAGCGGTGGAATTTAATGAATTTTAACAAAATTCTCTAGATAACGTTGCCGATAAAACAACTAAAACTTGTCAAATACTTCTAATTTTTACGGAAAATAAGTTGAACGGCTAAAGCATTTTCGATTCTCAGTCAGTGTATGGCTAGAGAAAAGAAGGAGAAGAAAAAATAAATTTCAATTACGCTGTTAAAAATTTTTCCGCGCGTTGTCAAAAATCTAAAATTTTAAATATATATCGTAAAATCAGAATTATACTCTTACGCCCGATTTATTATAATATATAAATCAAAAACAAACGCTAGCTCATTAGCACTAAGAAAACACCTACTGGCCCTCATCGGATGATAATTCTCTTATGTATATAAATTTGAATAGGTGTCATTAAAAAAAAAAAAACAAAAAACATTAACTTTTACTTACAATTAGGTATTCTATAACGCTATTTCGTACGCTGTTGCCTTGAATATTATACGTATATTACGGACATATCGGATGTGGAAAGAAACCGATAATTAGATAGGCCAATTTTAATTGACTATTCTGCACGAAATTGTCCTGTAAGCAAGACATTTAGACATTACACGTTACAGGATTTTCAAATTAACCCGCGACCGCTGAAGAATGACATTCAAAAATTTCGCTTTCCCTTCCCGTGTTCTTCTCCTATTATTTATTCTTTCTCGGCTTTTCCGCCTGCTGCTATTAAAATCTTCTACTATCCGGAAATCATTTCTTACCGTTCTCTAGATGGGCGACGTTAGGAGAATTTATTCTTAAAATTTGTTGAACTATTCTGCGTATGAAAATGTCTCTTATAAATGTAAACTAACAGCCCCTATAGCGTGCGTGGTAGAAAAATTATGAAAAAAAAACACAGAGTTCTTTGCCGTTAATTGTTGGTTTTTATGATTTTTAAGTTCCGAAACAAGTTCATACATGGTAGTGTGCAGAAATGTTTGATAATGGAAATGTCTAGAAGGTTTAATAATGGAAATTTGCCCGATCGTTTACGAAACACTTTAGAAAATCACTGTAACTCTCTCACACCGTCAGTTTCCGTGTTACATTACCAGTGATTTTTTAATTTGATAACACGTGCGCGCAGGAGCATTTTAGCCACTCGCGTGAAATCTCACATTTGCTTTTGCTATTTTATGTCTTTGTATGATTTTTCAGATTGAAATTATATCGCAGGTTTTCAATTAAATCTGTTGATAAAATCGCCTTAGATGGTGTGTTTTATCATTTTTTAAAATTTCATCTAATTGTTTCTAATTTTTTCTAATTGTTTCTAATCGTTTCTAATCGTTTCTAATTTTTTCTAACAGTATTCTTTTCGGCTCAATTCTGACAATTCAGAATAAATCTTTTTATAAAAGTGTCTCGTCTCTGGTTCCGTACTAAAATTCGCACAGGTTATAAATTGCCCTTTTTTTTTTTCTCCTGTAATTAAACTGCGAATAGTGAAGAAGCGAAATCGAATTTGAGTAACTAATATGTTGACGAGAACATCACGTTAAAAAGCAGCTGCTTTTTTGTTTTCCTTTTATTTCTTCCCCTAAAGAGTACATCTAATTATTAGCGCTGCTGTCAGGACAAGTTTTATGACTTATTCGGCAGAGAATTATTTATTTAATAAATAAATCTGGAAAATATCGCGCGCGACTGATTTCTTTTTTCCTTCTTAGATTATCTTAAACCTGTTCCAATAATAATAATAATAATAATAATAATAATAATAATAATAATAATAATAACAATAATAAAAAAAAAGTCGTTATAGTACTCAACGATTTTTGGTAAATAAAACGAAGGGGGCATAAAACGGGTATGAATGATGGGGCTGGAACATCAGTTTAGCGTCTGAGAACAGGGTTCGCCGACTCGTTATATAATACTAGGTGATGGCACACGCTACATGTGTAGATGTTACGTACTTTAACTTAACGATGACGACAAACAGCGGGGAGGAGCGATTTTTCCGTGGGCACTGTTCGGTATCACATCGCTGTTTTTGATTTTTCCGATGATGAAATTTCGCGAAAGGCCCCCTTCCTAGTTGGCCGTGATGTCATTGTCATACGAGCGCGGTTGAATAGCGAAAATAATAAATGCCATCCCGATTTTTTTCATCGCGTAGCAATACAGCCGACCGACGACCAAGATTATTAGGAGGAAAATCAAAAATCGGAAAAACAAAGGGCGACGATAAAAACCTCGCTGCTGACCCCCGTAATTTCGTAACGGCTTGGAATTCTTATTTTCCGGTGAAGAATTTCGAAAGAACGGGAGGGAAAAATTTAGAAAAACCTGATGTCGTGATGTGTGGAGCATCGAGAAAAGGATGACCCCGAATAAAACATGAAAAAATACAGCTGTTTTCGAATTAATTATACGCCGGGAGGAGAAACTCGGCGCGGGAAAATTTGTTTTTGCAGAGAAATTCACCACCGCATATTAAAAGTGTTCAGGTTACTCTAAGCCAAAAAATTAAAATCATTCTAAATTTGAAAGATTCGTAAATTTCTTGCTTTTTTTTTCTCGTCTTTTTCTAAAAAAAAAAAAAAAAAACGTCAAATTAAGACTTTTCCGTAGAGTGGTGGCCATGACACACATCTAAAGACGTTAGAATTTGGAAAAATCTTTATCATAATAATAATAATAATAATAATAATAATAATAATAGCTGATGGGAAGGGACAAAACTAATAATTTCACGCGTAATTAGTTCGTTGTTGCTCGTTTCACGTTTTGAATTTTAAATCGTGGAACCGGTTTGACCATCATTAGAGATAGTTGCTGTTCAACCAGTCGAGAAATTCGCTTCGCTATTCTGCTGAGCAACTTGCGCCCGACGTTGCGCACGTCTCTCTCCTAATATTTTTCGGGGGACAGTTTGATAAAGACGCGAGTTACACGTTACACATAATCTATTTTTATTGCGGTCAATCAGTAGATTAAAGATTTCCGACAGCACTGGCTGTCCCCTCTTTTCGTACGACCCTGTAGTTCAATAATTCACCACAGAGATGATCATAATATATACCTCGAGATCATCAATGGATATATTTAAAAAAAAAAACCAAAAAAAACCTATCCGAATTTTGGACAGAGACATATTCAAATCTGATGATGATTACTTTCTTATTATTTTTTTCCACCTGTTAAATTACAAGCTGCTCAATAAGTGGGAGTTTTTTTTTTTTTTTTTTTCCTTTGGGCACGCCAACTCAGGACATTTACCCAGCACAAAGGACTAACAAATAATGAAACGTAGGGACTTGAAAGTTAAATCAGGAAGCGATTAGAAACAGAAAAAATAAAGATAGCCAATATAGGAACAACAGAAAGAGAAGGAAAAGCAAGAATGTAGTGGGCACAGTAAGGGAGTTCTTTTATACTCTTATCTAAGTGTTTTTCCCGCTAAAATTCCACAGAAGTATATCTGAAGTCAAATTCTAATTAATTTCTTATTTCATTGATCAAAAAAATTCCTTTTCCCCCAAAACAACAACAACAACAAAAAAAAAGACACAACAAATTTGTTAGTAAATTTTTACGGCTTTTGTAAAATTACCGTTACGCGAGAATATACAATAAAATGAAATGGCTGCCAGTCTCTCGCGACGACGACAAATATAATCTAAGCGGGCGATTTATTCGCGTAATCCGCGCAGCGCTGATCGCCATAAATCTGTCCTGACAGGGATTGACTTGTCGTCTGGACTGGCGGTGGGGTCGCTTTAAGACGGAACAAAAGAGACGAGACACTTCCAAGCAAGCGCCTGTTGTTCGGCTCGCAAACGAGCGGCATGACGGCATGGCAGTGGTGGCGCAGGTCCGAAATACATACAGCCGGAACCTCATCATTAAAATGAGCGATTTAGCGCGCAGTCAGACCGGTCTTGCACGCGTCTATATATACGCGTCTAGCGCTGGTGCTAGCGTACCGATAAAAATTGCACGTAGGCGAGTGGAACGCGCTATAGACGAGGGCAATTTGGCAGGGCTCGGCGCGTAGACATGCGACGATGCTCGCACTATTGGCGTACACAATGTGTTCCGTTGTTTGCGAGAATGATCGCTGATGTGGATGTCGATATGTAGGTCCGTGGCGGCGTTGCTGGCACATGTGCACTATAGTCGAAGAAAAGTAAGTCGCTTTTGCACTCTGACGAAAAGGAAATGTCGGACTTTATTCGACGACCTGCGTGAGTTTGTGTGTAACGAGCGTGCTTTTAATATTGTTGTGGTCCATGTGTCAGTTTATTTGTGCTGCAACTCGTCAGCGATCTCCGAATGAAAATTGCTATTATTTCGGTCTGCGGATAAGCAACAACGGTTTGATTAGAGAGGCATGGGAGAACGCTCAGTGAATTATTGCTAACGACTCTTGGCTCGGTTACATCAATCTGCTCTTCGACGGATATCGCCGGTCCGTGTCATTGCAATCTACCAATCTACCTTCCGCGTCTTCGCTAGGAAAGCTTGCGCGTATGCACGCTTACACGCTTAAACGCTCTCTCCGGTCGTCTTGCCTGACGCGTATAAGTGTGGACGTCACTTGCAACAACGACCTTTTCATCTGCCGGCGACAATATCTCTGGACATGCACACCGCACCCCGGCCGCGAGGGGTTTACCTGTCGGTGCGACGCGGAATTTTCCATTATTTTTTACCGTGAACGCAAAATGTATTAATGGTCACCGACGTGAATTCCGGGTAAATCGGAGATTTTTCTTCCCTTTTTGGTACTCGTAATGACAAAAATTTTAGCGACTTCTTCGAGGAGAAATTAAAAAAGTGTCTATTAGCGCGCGGATTAACCGTAGAATACGGTGCATAGTCGATTAAAAGCGGTTCCAGTTTAATAATGAACTTATCGATAAGAGTATATTCGAATTATGAATACGCTAGTTTGAAGTTTTCATAATCTCTTTTAACTAAAGGGCAATCGATATCTCTGTCTTTTTATTAATTAATTAATTAATCAATTTATTTATTTATTTTTAAATTACTAATAGACATACATATTTTTTTTTTTTTATAGTATTTCTCCAGGGCCTCTTTGGGGGTTACGTTAGTCTTAGAGTATATCTTCAGTTGAAGAGGATGCTGTAGAATGTTTTATTATTATTATTATTATTATTATTATTATTATTATTATTATTATTATTATTATTATTATTATTATTATTATTATTATTATTATTATTATTATTATTATGAGCAAAACGTAATTGATTTGTATATTTAATGTTATCTCAGTTCGATTATTATTATTATTATTACTATTATCATTCTAATGTTTTCTTTTTACTTTTGCAGGTAAGTAGAGCAGTTGTAGTTTGAACTAGTATATACAAATAACATCTCACTATACGCATGCGGATTGAACTGATATAAAGTATCGTTTAAAGTAGTAAGTAAATCGTTAGAAAATTTTTTGAAAAATTTCCATCGTAGGCACACGAGCGGGAGCCGTAGTATGAAAATTTCGATAATACTAGAAAATTATTATGCGTAAGCTTTTTAACTATGTATAAAATATATTCTCACTCGATTAAGATATAAAAACGTACAATATAATATTATGATTATAAACTGAATGACTCTAGTTTCCAACTATGTGTAATTAATGTATCTCATATGAGTATTATGCGCCGACATAGTTTTTTTTTAAAGCTACACTACCACGGCACTTTTTTAGGGATGTGTAAATTCTGAAAGAAAATCATTAAAAAGTTTTCCCTATTACACAGGGTCTTCGTGCAGAGAGATACGAAGATAATTTAAACAAAAGAAATAAATAGAAAATCGCGTCAAATAGTAAAATTTTATTACTACATCAATCATTTCAGTTCCGTTTTTGGCCGAAATTTCAGTATGTTCATTTTTGCTGTTATATATTATTATTCGTACACTATGAATAACGGCAAAAATGATAAAAAAAACACTAAAAAAATTGACGAAATATTTGAAAGAGAAGATTTTAAAAGTATAGTCGAAACGTTTATACGAATTTTAAATAATTGTTTAATTTTAAATTTCAAAAATGAACCAAAAAAAAAAAAAAAAAAAAGTCGAAAACCAAACCTGTTTGCGTGCTCCCGTTTCAGTGGATTTTCGGTAATTTAACTCGGCGCCGCCACTGTTGTCGTTCCGCTGTCGGCAAATATTTCTCGGCGATTGTTAATAAAAATTCAGCGACGTCGAGCAAATTCTGCTTTAAAATAAATAACGGTGCAGAGATGAGTGTTTAAGAGAACACGCGAAACAAAGAAATCTCTGTAAAAATAAATTTAACCGGAAATAACGCAAAGCCGATTGTACATAATAAGTCGAAACCGACTAGTAAGCTCTCAGCCTATCATCAGTTCAGCGACAGTAACAGATGTCGACTGGTCAATATTTTGTTCTTTTTTCTTTTTTTTTTTTCATCTCTTTTTTCATTTCAAAATATTTACCCTCCGAAATCCCGCGTAATTTTGAATAAAAAACGGGTAAAAAAAGAACCAAAAACTAAACATGATTTTTATTAAAAATGAAAAAAAAAAAAAAGTAACCAAAAATTTGAAATTTTTAAATTATAATTTTATTTATGTTCTGTGTAAGGCATTAAAATTGGCGATATTCGACCATCGAGTGAACTAGAAATGCGGTGTGAACTCTGTAAAAAAAAAAAAAAAATGCAGAAAAAACTGAATTGACTAATGTAAGAAAATATTTGCCGTCTATACTTTCTTTAGCGAAATCAGTTTCGATAATGCTGATAGTGCACTGTACTACCCATCGGGTAGAGATGATACAATATGTGTAACCGAAGGAAATGTGGAATAAATGTGGGCCTAATTAATTAACCGAAACGGTTTTATTAACGTTAAACGATGGAACATTCTTTAAATTATTCTGTGCGTACGATAAAATTTAGACGTAATGGGGTTAAAAATTCCCGCAGGTATTATATTTAAAAAAAAAAAAAAAACAAAACAAAAAGAAAAAAACAATTTTCGCCATATAAAAGTCATTAACATCACATTTAGTGAGGTAAAAAGTAAACAGAAGAATTGTAGTGTTAAGTTTATGTTTTTATGTTGTGGTTGTTTTTTTGTTTTTTTTATTTCAATCGTATATCTAAACATAATGAAATTAATTCTTTACTAAAAGTTCTATTTTTTTCTTTTTTTTCTTTTTTTTCTTTTTTTTTTTTTTTTTTTTTTGTGAAAGCAACATCCTGCACCGTGTTTAACTGCTATGGCTAAGTACGAAGATGAGCAGTTTGATTTTATAGATATCTGCTTATTCCGCTATTTCTGATAAATTGTGTTGCAGATAAGATTGCATTAGAATGTTGGTGACTGTTTTGTTATTAATAGAAGGGGGCCGATAGGGCGAGAGTGCTGAACAGTCGCACAGTATGTGGGAAGTTGCAACACCTTGACTATAGAAAGAGAAATTCATGGGGTTCTTTGTAAAATATAAAATTATGCGACATGGCTGTGTGCCTTATGCGCAAGCGGCCAAGTGCACAAAAATCGCTACGGGGAATGCTTTTAATTCCAGTTGCAACTCCAATATATAAAACATTTACTTGAAATCGTTTCTGTTCCCAAAATATCCGTCGCGTTGTTACCCTAACTTCCGAATTATTTAATAAAAAGCGAGCGTATTCTTAATGAGTCCAACACGAATTCTCCGATTAATACAATCATGTTCATTAATAAGTTATGCTGATTTTAACTAACGCGATAAAAATATTAAAAATTAAAAATTTATCCTCGTAGAATTTGTCGAACTGTTTGTTGTATTGAAAGTGATATGCACGTATTGTTAAAAAATGTCGTGTTTCGCCTAAACCTATTCATATCTACATATATACATATATAGGTCTAGATATGTAATATGTATTAATATTTACCGTTATTTTTAGGTTGGGCGTAATATGAAAGTCATGCAAAATTTCTAACCTTTTTGTTTTTTGTTTTTTTTTTTATGTTTTCTTCATTATGCTTATAAGAAATTAATTTCAAATCCGGCTCGTAGAATTATGAAGGACTATACCCTATTTCCAGAGGGTGACTCCGTTGCGCAGCCTTTGAAGGATCAGCATGTAATATTTCTATGAAAAACACCTGTTTTCAGGAAGAAATATCTGTTAATTTTTATGATGACCGATATATTCGATACTTTCTTTAACATCTTTGGGGCCGCCACACAATTGTTAACTAAATTTAACAAGTATGCACATCACTAAAAATTTTTTTCCATAATGCATAGAGTACCGCCGAATATGTTTAAATATACATTAAATCGGCAGAATATATTTAACTCGATAAATATAATTTTTTAAATAATAAGCGTATTTTGATTTTCTGCCTACTTCAACTAATTATTAACAACTCTACGTCCGATTACTTGTTTTCGGAATGAAGAAATACGACGAGACGATGATTGAAATATTTTGTAGCGAAACGTTTATAACTTTTTCATTCGAATCGACTGGGATATTCGCTAAAATTATTAGTTGTTCGCGACATCAAAGGTATGCCTGCTCTCAAAGTTTCCTGGATCAGGCGAACACTACTCGCCACTTAACATTCGAATTTTCTCGGGCATTTTTGGTATTTCACGGGACCTGTTGTGACCACCTTTAAAAAACACCAATTATCGAAGTGCACCGCAAAAAAAAGAAGACGAAGACGGTATTCTGCCTGTGAAACTCCTCAAACCGGAACGATTTCAAATAGTTCGCTCGTATAAACGATATTTCTGTCAAGTTCTGAGACTTGCAGATAATGGCGTTAAGGAGTTAAGAGATGAGTGCTAGAGAATAAAGGAGGAATGCGAAGTTGCACGTGTGCCGTGATATAGGTAAACAACATACGACTGCTATTACACGTGAAACTTGATTCGGTCCACTTGTGAGCGGATGATTCGATTCGCCATTGTCGGTTTCTATTTTTCCGGTTCGGCGTGTGCGTGTGTGAATTCGGAATTTAATTTTTGATAATTCTCGGGATATGGACGGCTAGTGGAGTCTCTTGTCTGCGCAGCGTTTATGTTATGGACAGTTTGTACGCGATTTTATATTTCATTCAGCCGTACAGAATTGCCTGCCACGTCTTTCCGATCCCCCCCATTCACCGTCGCTTCCCACTCGCGCCCAGGCAGATTTTTAATAAAAAATTCGATTCCCACCGCGTGAGCGGGTAGTCGCCGTAATCGATTTAATCTTCTTTCTTTCGAAGCATTTTCCCCCCACTACTGTCGCTAAACCGTTGTTATCCGTTTGATGACTTTTTTTATTTGCTTCGCTATTTTTCTGCGTTTCTTCTTCGCGTTACGTGTTTTGCGACAATTGACATGTTCGGTACAGAAATCATTCGTTTATCCTTTCCCCTTTTTTTTTTGTTACGATAAGTTCGACTTTATCCTTTGCTGGTTCTCGTACATCATTAATGGAGCGAAAAACCCTTGTAATCTGACTTGAAGAGTGGTCTATGCGCGTCACGATCGTTACACGTTTAAATATATCGGAAGGAGATCTCCGTGAAGGGACCGGACCAAAATTCGGTCGACTGACTGACCGTTCGACAGAAGATTTAGAGCAGGCCTTTGTAGGCTACTTGCTTGTTTTCAAATTTTTTTTTACGAATTCGAAAAAATCCGCGAAAATCATTTTAACGAACCGCTATTATATATTTAGTACGAAAAAATATCTCGCCCGTACTTGTACAATTTCCAATAATGGGAACTGGCATGTTTTTTTAATTTTTTCGGTTTTTGCACTTTTTTATAGTCTTTTATTTAACTCGGTTTGTTATTCTGTTTGTCTGTTATTCTGTCTGTCTGTCATTCTGTCTGTCTGAGGAGAATGTTGCGAATGATTTTTCACTTACTTCCCGATGAATTAAAAAAGTGTCCTTTTGCATAAATGCTTGTTATAGATGACAATACAATATTATGCAACATCTGGGTTTCTAGGTTTAAAAACTCTCGGGGAGCCGAAAGCTCGAAATTTTGGAAAAATATATTTCGGGAGAAAACTCGTGTTTAATTTTCTTAATGAAACATTGGAAATTTATTTAAAAAAACACAAAAAATGACGTGTAGCCCCTACATGTGGCTCAGCTTTATAGGTAAAAATTTTGAACAAGGTTAAAAAAATGCACATCCTTGTGTATCTTTACTTTGGAATATTTAGGTTTCCAACTTTGAAACTGGACCTTTGGAGCGCAGTAAGCTCCGAAGTTTCAAAAAAATATTTTTTTTTTCGGTCATGTGATATATTAATGGAAAGTTCGCTCTATTAGTCAAACATTGTGTTTCATATTCTGAGGATTCCGTATATGTATTGAATGATAAACAAAAGACAATATAATTGAAAGAATGCGATGATCCATTATTTAATAATAAAATGTAACACAAATGTCTGTAAATGTCCTATAATCAAGATATTGAATAAAATAAAATTCTAAATTCATTATTTTTTATAAAAAGTACATAGTACAAAGTACAGACTAAAAAATAATTTTTTTGGCTTTTATGTTTGCACTAAAAAGTACAAAATAAAACTTTATTAGTGTGCGACTACCACAGATACGCACCTTTAAAACTAAAATCTGAAACTACAAAATATTCTGAAAAATAAAAGCGGGGGGCCGCAGATTAATAATTAAATATTAATATTATAATACATCCTAAGCCAAAACTACAATTACTGTTTAATGTTATTCCATTGTTGTGCATCGCAATACCACGAACATCGAATAATATTTTTGTAACTGCGGCCCCGCGTTTATTTTCCGGAATATTTTGTAGTTTCAGATTTTAATGTTAAGATACGCGTATCTGGTAGTCGCACACTAATAAAGTTTTATTTTGTATTTTTTAGTGAAAAAATAAAAGCCTATTTTTAGGGAAAAAAAAATTTTTTTTTTTTTTATTTCTCGACATCTCCAGGTAATTCTATTCATGCACTGTTTATAATTATTGTTTCTTATTGGATTACAATCATTTATGAAGACATAGAAAAGGGGATTGTAAATGTTTTCAATCATTCCGTAAACGATGGCATTCTGCGTGTATATATTGTTCATACAACACAGATGCCTGTAATTTACATCGACACGGGAAATAAACTAAGCGGTCGTCGTCTGTAGTGTACTTTTTAATTGAAACGGATCTAGAAACTTACGCCACGAAAACGCAAGGTGGACCACCGGTAGCGAACAGAATATTGTAATTCTTAGGGGGGAAAAACAGAGTCAAAGAAGGACCATTTTAAAAAATTTCGATATTTTTTTTTTCGAAAGGTGGTCGAATGTTTTTATTCCATCACCGCGAAAGCTATACGAATTATTGTTACCTTCATCTTTTTCCTCATGTGCAACATTTATCGGGTAGAATGTATAATTACTTGCAATCTCTCGCTGTTTATGGCTGGACACCACCGACCTATTTCGAATAAATTTCTCGTCTAAAGACCATTTTATAAAATGGTTGAAATATCCGATTATTATAAATCAGCATGTATCATGAACGTCATTAATATAACGAACGTGTTTATTAAAACGTACTAATTAATAATGTCCAGAGGAATTTATAGATTAAATGGAACATTTTTTGTACATATTAAATAATTGGCGGCACTTATAAACTTAGCGAAAGAGAATACGTTTCAGTTATGTAAAATTCCACGATATTTCTCGTGCACTAATTATCTGTGTTTTGGTCGACAGGTCGGTCGTAAATAAACGCAAACCGCCAAAAAGTTAACACGGCTGGTAAAAATAAGTTCGCCACACGCGGTTATAATCTTATTTAAATTGGTTGGTGTTTCTGATTCCGGTTTGATAAAATAAATTGAGAAAATAAATATTTTTCAGATACCGCGAAATAAAATTAATTATAAATAAACTTTAATAAAAAGTATCTCTTGTCGAAAACGTCCGCTTCGTTCTTGATCATAGGTAACAAACGGAAAAAAAAAAAAAAAAAAACTATGTACCCACGCGGTCTTCGAATTTATTACATAATAAATTATTTCTTTTTAAAAACCGGTGTGTTTAAATCAATCGCTTCGATATTTAGTGGATCAAAAAGAAAATTATCTATAACAATTGTTGCTAAAATATATAAGAAGGGACATAAATGTAGGTATATTCCTTTTTTTTTTTTTTTTTTTTTCGGGAAAGATGTCACCGCTCTTGCATGTAGGCGATCGCTTTTAAAGTTTTTCTAATTTCTGTCAAGCGGTTCTTTCTCGGCTGCAGTGCTTTCAGTACAAACACTGCTCGCAGAATCGACGCTCCTGTCGTTACTTCTTCCCGCCAAATTCTCTACCGTTGCCCCCCCTCCGCTGGCCTATTTCGGGATTACGTTTAACGATCAGCTCGTCTCTCGATCATATGATCTGCACCGATAGCGTTATTTCCGTTGATAGATTGTCGGCCGTCTAAAATTCTGCCTAGCACTAGAGTAATCCTATGAAAAAGGCTATGTTTTTTGTTTTGTTTTTCCATCATTTAACGAAGAACCTTCTATTTCGGCTACTGGTTTATTTTTTATTTTCACAAGGTAAAAACGACTGGGGAAGAAGCACATTTACTTTCACACGATTTTATTATAGTTGACAAAGTTGAAGGGGCTTTAGCGGCCCATGGCGCAACCTCTGCAAAAGGCCTATTTGCGTAGGCTGGCGACGAATTTGGTCGCATTACACTAGTGCCCGCACGATTCATTCCTTCTTTTCAGCGTATTTCATTTATTCCGTGTGTAAATTTCTTACCGAAATCGCTTATTTTTCATTCTCCCGCCGAAAGTTAACGACAACCAACAACAAAATTCCAGAGTTCGCCGATGGAGGAAGAGCATTTTGAACATGCTGATTGTGTCCGTTAAGGGACTGGAAATTTTGATGCTGGACCGTTTTGTAATTTCTCGACTTTTTTTCCCCCCATTAATCGAGGTTTCCTTCTCGCGAAATTTATCAACTATTTATTTTCGCATTTTTCATCGAAAATTGTGCGAGAATAAATTAAATAAATTTAGCTTTTTTAATTAAAGTATAAAATTCGATGAGAGTTTATTAATCAATAAAAAAATAATAATAATTAAATTTATTTGTTCAATTGTTGTGTACATTCTTAAATTTGTGTATCTAAAATATGGTTAGCACAAATGCGCATTGTTGCGCGAGCAGTGGTGATTATAATAATAATAATGATAATAATAATAATAATAATAATAATAGAACGCGTAATTCTAAATTATTTTACATTCTATGAGAAATCACTAAAAGACTTCACATTGTCATAACCGTTGTTTATTTATCTTTATACAAATTTACCCCGATCGTATCCAGGAGAATTATTCATTTTGAAATCACAAACACGAACTAGCCACATAACTCTACGACCATCCAGTTAGTTCGCGTTTGATTCGAGCCTACTACATGCATTTTGCCGGCCCTTTACGAGAACCGATGAGGACGCTGAATCACGCGAGAATGATAATGGGCCGGATGAAATCAGATTATTCTTAATTACCGCTTAACGATCGCTAGCGAGTACCGTTGATTATTATTTATTATTCATTCATTATCGTTGCGACTGCTTTACGTAATTAAATACAGCTTTACTAGAGAGACAAGTGTTTCATTCGCGCTCGCGTTCCAATTGATTCGGCTGCTGCGGAGAAAAGCGTAGAAAGGCGATAAAACACAATTGATTGTCTGTCGTCCGTGCGCGGCTTTGTACGCAGTGCGGCATCTGCGGTGCACCGTTGACGACGCATTAGTCGAGTCGGATTATTGATATTGATGGCCCGATGTCAATTGCCGTCCTGAACGTTTGTCCGTCCGTTTCGTTGCTGCCAGCGATGTCTGCGGGCCGGCGTCTTACCGCCTAGAAGCAGCAGCGAAACATTTCAAAGTGTAACCCGGAAGATTCCTACGTTGGCGGCGGGCGCTCCACATTAACCGCTCGAAAAAGTAAATAACGCGCGACAGTTGCGGTATGGGGGGGATTTTCCGAACACATAAGCATAAATTTATTAATAATAGCAGGCGACGTTGCTAGACAATATGATGGATCTGTGATCGAATGCATAGTCGTCTGAGGCCGCTTGCGCCGGCATATTGACTTTTGTCGTAGATCTCTGGTAATGATTGCGTTCTTGTTCTAAATTATCGGCGGCCTGTTCTTCGTCTTTTGTCCCGCTCGATTCGGTTGTTGTTTGTCAGTCGCGCCGCGCCTCGTCATTATTCTCTTTTTCATTTGTTGATCTTTGGCCTGCCGCGATCGACTTGTTAATATAACATCAGTCGCCTCGGTGCCATTGCTGCCATCAACGCTGAGCGTCCTGCTCCCGCCGGCACCCTGGACGAGTAATTGTCGACGTCGTTGAGTTTTCAGCGTTTATTGAGGAATGTGACAAATGTCAGTTCGACTGCTGCCTACTCTGCTACCCGTTTCGTCAGAACGTTAAATTAAAGAGCGCACTACCGAAAGCGACATACAGCACACTACTGTCCTCTCTAGGTTTTTTCGTTTCTGTTTTCGTTTTAATGTAACCTCTTAAAAAATAGTGCGCACTCGTTGTTTCGTCGACGACCAGGGAGGTAATTTCCGTTCTCTGTCAGCTTCCTTTTTTTTTTTTTACTCGTATTCGAACACTGGATGAGGTAACTCTACTAGGTCAGCTATTAGAATGGTTTAGCGATTAGAAAAAAATATAATCGCTCGAACATTTCTATCTGAACGAAGATTGGATATTGTGGTTGGCGATCAACAAAAGTGTTAATGCTGTCATTCGGCGAGGTACGTCAGTCGTTAGTCTATTTTTAGTGCCCTTGCAGTAGTACGAATCGTGTGCGTCGAAAAATGACAGTGGAAAGCCATGGAGAAGTACTGTTTAAGAGAGCGCGATGTAATTAAAGTGAACATTAGGTGACCATCAGAGGGCGACTTCACACGTTGGTACATGGCGAAGGGAATATGATAATTATGATACTGGGGTAATTTTGTTTTCGCAATCTCTTCTGCCCGATATGTTTGTGTGTACATCTCGTTGTTCCGGACTGGAATCGTTCGCAATGGTATATGCCTACTTTCGAACTATGCGAAACCTACGAGCGCGGACCCCAAGGGGAAAAACGGGCCGCCGGCTTTTGCATTTATACGAAAAGAGCTTTTTCATCGCTCATATTACACTATCGTAAGAATAATGTGTTGTTCCCCGCATCGTTCAAGACGGGAAACTCGTTTTTAAAAATGCTCTTTTCCATTGTAACGAATGGACGTTATTAAAAATGATATATATTTAATAAATAGAAGAAACGCCGATGAAAGGCAAAATGACGTTGGTCCTGTTGTTGGTGAGACTGGGTCGTGACATTCGAAATTGGACGGGGGCAGTTTAAAAAAAAAAAAATGAGCCAAGTTTCACTGCTCATCTGGTTTTCAATTAGTAAATCGTTCGGTAGTGTTCAATAAGTCGCAGATTGTCTTGACGCGACCGATCACTTTATATCGTTTCCGTTAATTATATAACCTTTCCTGTTACAAGTATCGCGTGTATAGTTCTTTTTCGTTCCGAATGAAATTTTACGGACCATCTATAAAATAGAAGAAACACGTACCGGCTATAAAACCAAGTAACCTCGGTATTGCTCAATCACCTCCTACTAATTGTCTGGTTCGACAATATGTGGAAATTTATTTTATTTTATATTAATCGTTTATGAAATTTGCATATTTACTAATTGAAAGAAATGAAACATATTATAGCCGTCACAGATTCTATTATTGCTCCTTATGCTCCTTCTTTTAATGATATCTATACTATTTCTACTTCATCTGCTGTTATTAGTTCTCATTTTCTTACATGCTTCTTTAACACATTACTGAGCTTCGCTGTTCTTTAAACAGATCTTCCAGTTCTGCTCCTACTATTGATTGTATTTCCTTTCTTATTTTTAAAAATCTTTCTGATTCCTCCCGCAGTACTTTTGCAGATCCTACCTAGGCTATCGTTTTTCGAATTTAACCTCTTCTAACCTCGTCGACTACTTATATTTTCCTATTCCACGATTGGCGCTCTTGTTCCAGGCAAATTCCAATAGTTCTCTCTTTCTCTCTCTTATATCTCTATCGACGGCTCAAAACAATTTTCTCCTTAACTATTTTGTGTTTGACAAACTCCCGTTATTTCGCATCTAATTATACGAAGTATGACTTCGTTTTTCACTCGCTATTTCCATACTGTTATCTTTACAGATAGTTCCAGAAGACCCGTACGAAGTCTTCGCGGCTTCATCATTTTTTTCTATTTTGAATCTTCCAAACTACTTCCGTTCTGCTCCATCTTCTCCGTGGAGTCTACAGCCATCCTTCATATGCTATTCTATACATTACTTCTAATGAAATTTTAGCCTTCAAGTGTGCATCGATTTCTCTCCTTCTTCCCCCTTTGCACACCATATAAACTCACAGTCCTCCTTATTCGTTTTCTTGTTTAATATGTCTCTCATTTTCTATAGAAATCGATTTCCTGTGCATTCCTAGTCATGTTGACATTAAGCGTAATGAACAGACTAATTCGTAGGCTCCATCTGCCGCACAGACTGTTCGATTTTTTTATTCAAATTCACTTCGTCTAATATCAACTTGTCGTCTTCGCTTAGATCATAGTCGGCTCATCTTTATTTTGTTCTTCTACGAACTTCATCTTTTTTTTTTCTTTTTTCATCCTAACGATTCCCCTTGTGATACTAATCGTATGCTCTTCGAATGATCCTCTGTTTTTTTTTGCAATATTCTTGCTTTTATCTATAACTCTTGAACTTTGGTTTGTCTACTCCTTATAGTTTTGCCTTTATTTTTTCATTCCCATCCGTCGATTTCACTAGTATCCTCCTTCATTTCCTCAGTCTGTGATTATATTCAATTTTAGTATTATTCCTTTATTCTTCTCGTTTTTTCAGTAATATAATGTAATACTGGTTGGCACTCCCTCGGTTGGTGAGCGTAAAAAGAAAGAGCGAAAAAACGGGTTTGACCACGAACTAAAAAAAGAAAAGGGATTACCCAATTTTGCAGTGATTCAGTTTTAAATATAAAGCCGCCGTTTTTTCATAATATGTATATATATATATATATATATGTGTGTGTGTATATATATATTTCGCGTTTTTTTCTAAATGCATATAGAAACCATTCAGTACCTGCGCAAAAAAAAAAAAAATTAAAAAAAAAAGAAATATAGCATCTTTTCATCGCGCTATAAAATGTATTTAAATAGCGGCGGAGAATTAATTAACGTTAGTTGTCATTTTCATACCCACGTCAAACCTATTTCCTTCTTTTTATTCTTCTATTACTTCTTCTTTTTAAAACATAGCTCGCTTAAGAATTGGACACACCAGATTAACGCATAACTCAATCTTCTTCAAAACACCGAACCGCCTCTATGTTCAGAATGTCAGTGTCAACTGTCAATGCACCACATATAAATTGGTTTCCGAAAATACTGTAAAGAAAGACGGATCGACTACAATTGCAGTAATTTAATCAATAATTATACATACATATATATGTATATATATTAGCTGTTAACACGGTTAATCACTTTACTAAACTTCCTGAAATTATGTAATATTTATAACAACCTCTTATGCAGTGATAACACAAATAGCCAAGCTGTCGAGTGTCGTTAAATAGTGTTTAATAGTAGTAATAATAATAATAATAATGACTTAAATTATTTAAAATCTTCCTTGATACTTCTGGATACTAACACTGCGTGCCCCATATCGATTAATTTGATTTATTCGCTGAATTAATACATATCCGGTTTTCATGTTTATTTATATATGTATATATTTAATGTCTACAATTAATCGTGCTTTTGATAAACTTAAACCGATATAAGTGATTTTTTAAGAAATGCTGGATACCCCAATATCGATATTATTAGCGGTCGATGATATTTTCATTTTTTTTTTTTTTTTTTTTTTTTTTTTTGCTAAAAATAAGCAAAACCTAACTCAAAATGCCTATGAACTAGAGCCCTACCAATGTATTACTTGCACATCCTTAATTACTCCGGCATTTGATGTCTCCTTTATCCATTATATCGTATAAACAATTCAGACGGTTCACTTCTTTTAACCAGTAACCAGAACGATCGCTGATGGCAAAACACCGCTTCCATTACAAACACTTATTATGTTAGGGTACCGTACGTCATGGCACATCTATTTTTTCGAAGAATAGAGATGTTATGTTTTTTTGTTAGTCGTTTTTCAATGCTTTGCTGATTTATTCATTGACAATATTCGAAACGGGTGTTTAGCATTACGTTACACTTCCTCGATCTTAATTTTCGTTGTACAGCTCCTTCAGCCTTATGTCGTTTATTATTAGTTTCCAGCTTTGGGGATATTTCTTTTATCGCTCTTCGAATTCTCGGAAAACACGCTAATTAGATTCCTGTCGCTTCCAGTCGGACCAAAAATATGCTACAGAGAGCAGGCTTTATTCTTAAAAAAAAAAAAAAAAAAGGAGAAAGAAGAAAAAGGGAACCGGAGAAATTAATTTTTTTTTTTTTTCTCGGCTCGAGAAACCGATACAGAAGTAAATAATAAAGGAAGATATTTTTTTCTTTATTTAAAAACAAAAAGAAAAGAATTACAGAATTCAAGTAAAATGGAGTAGTGTAAAAGAACAGAGGCGCGCTTTACCGTGGTTGTGATTCGACTACTGCGATACACATTATTTTTTAATAAATTTTTCTTTGAAAAAAAACAAAATGGCATAAAATACAATCCGGTGGTCTAAATTTTACGTAAATTTAGAGCGACCTACGTGCGAGGAAATGTTCCTTTTAGAGAAATAGAAATTTGAAAAGCGTTAAAAAGTAAAATCCATCGTAAAATGCGAGAGGTTTTCAAAAATGAGTGTGATGTTATCATCACTGAATTCGTTCCTGTTTGCTAGATATTTATTAGCGCGATTGAATACATGTTACGTCATTACCGGGACGAAAAGGCCAACTCAGTCTGGCGAACAAGCGTCTGATATGTACATAGACCGTCGTCTTCTAATAGGAGCCCACTCGAACGTGCTGATACGCGCGAAATGGTCAAACAGAAATTCAGTTTGCTCAGAACAAGTTGCTTCGAGTATGATTTGACCGCGCTATATTCGAAATTGCGCAGTGATAATTGCATTCAATTAAGGGCAGCGAGCGTCGACTTTTAAATCAGGTGAATTCAGTAGGCTGCAATTGCAGTGAAGTTGGATGGCTAAAGCTATAATATTTTTGTTTCGTCTTATTAGGTCTTATTGCGGAGACTATCGGTAAAAGTTTTAGTGCTACTATGACCAGATCTAGACCAATATTTCGGAGGAGGAGGGGGCGGGGGGTTACGAAAATATTTTTATAATTATATATATATATATATATATATAAATATCGACTGCTTCTTGTTCGCACCACGGACATGACCGATTTTTCATACTGGTTTATTTTTGCGACCATCAGTCATTTAGCGCGGTGTATTTTATTCGTAAAAACGTGACTCACTAATAAAAACGATGTTGTTCGAGGTAAATTTCTTTCGTCGGCGAATTTTATCTGTACATATTCTGAGCGCGTTATCGGGAGGGGGAAAAAATTATTACCGGCATGATAATAAATTTAAAAGACAAAAAAAGGAGGTTTTTTGCAAAAATCTTAGCCTAAATTTCGTAACGCGCTAGATAGTCTAGCAATCTTTCAGAATTTGTTTCGCAGTGGTGATTTTGTTTCGGAAAAAATCCTATCTACGACATCCACAAGTCCGCGTTGTAATGAAGAAAATGCCGTTTTAGGGCGCGTAATTCTTCGCAGAAACACTTGAAACAGTATGCAGACGAGTGGTTTCGGTGCTACTAGAAAAGTGTGTGCTGGAAACCGTTGAAGAAGAGACGGTTGCACACTTATAATTGATCGGACACGGAGACGACTAGATGAAAATTATCGGATTGGTTTCCGGAAAAATTTCTCGAGCCGCGATGTCGACGGAGGCTGCGATGAAGAATTTAAGCGTGCAGCTCTCGGATGCGGCGACAGCGTCGCAAAACGCGAACGTTAAATATTGATTGAAAGACGGGATGAATTTGGCGCGCAGTCGTCATTTTCTTCTGCGAGCCGGGAGCCGTCGTAGTAGGACACAAACTATCTTTGCGCACAAATTACTTACTCTTTTTTTTTTATTCGCATTCGAGCTGGCTCCGGATGCTGTGCTGTCGGGGGTGCGTGTGGTGCGAACGGGGACAGTAGCGGACACGGCAGGGCCCGCCGGAGGCTATCCGAGAGAAAAGGTGTAGCCGGGCGGAAGAATCGGAAAGCGACCGATCGACCCAATGACTGACAGACCAGTGTGCGTACTAAAAAGAATAAGAAGAGGATCGGCGGACGAAGCAGCGAGGATAAGGCGGAGGAAGCTATTAGCGAATTTCTATATACGTATAGATATATATGTATATAATATGTATATATGTTTATTTGTATATATGTATATATGTATATGTATATAATGGATGAAGAGGAAGCGGCGAAAACGGGTAGCAGGGAAGCTTTTTACGTGGAAAAGGGACCGGAGTGACAATAATTCATCAAGTGTCTATCAAGGTGGTGGTGGAAAGTTGTCGCTTTGTAACCGTCAGTTGCGGCGGCCGGCGGGTCGGGGGGTACGGCAGAAATAAGGGATGATGACATTGATGACAGTGACGCGGTGACAAAAGTTTGACGGGTGGACTTTGAACGGCGCACCGCTGCCTCGCGACACATTCTAGAACTTTCTCGCTGGTCCGCTAGCGCTGTCTCGCTTCCTTTGTACATTCGTTCTCGGCAACACTACAATGCAGCGTAGATGATGACTTAGCTTTCGAGCAGAGCTTTCGCTAAACAACGGCCCTGGCTCTCTTCGTCATAGTTGTAATAATCGATTCGGAATAGAATGCGACCTAGACTTCTCCGTTCCACTTTGATTTCCCGGATTATTCCGTCTTTCTCAATTCTTCTTTTCTGTACACTTTGGCATCCGTCGTTCCATTTTAAAAACTACGCTCTTCGATATGCATATGTGTGTCGGTAGGTGTGTACGCGCAGACGTTGCTGGGTGTGTGCGAGCGAGTTCCAGTCACTTGCAACTTTTCAACGACACGATTATGACATCAGTTTGCAACATTTTTTCTTCCATTTCGCATTCTAATGTAATATATGTAGCGAGGTTTTTTTTGCTCGTTAGTAAAAGCTTGATATGTTTTTACACATACATACATACATATATATATATATATGTATAGTAAAACGTAACGCAATATTCATATTTAACACATTAGAAATAAAATAGTAGCACATGAATAAATTGTGTTCTAATTGCGATAAAAATTTCGAGACTGGCAGAAAAAACAGGTATTTCAGAAATTAAAAGCAATTGCAACCACGTTGCTGAGAAAGTTACACTATTATTATTATTATTATTATTATTATTATTATTATTATTATTATTATTATTATACTACAAGCAGGTTATAGAAGATCCTACAATACCTTGATTGATAGCCGGTAATATTTCAACATTTTAAAATCATCCTTCGTACAAACTAAACGTTAATCAGGTTACTCTTTTCAATAATGCCCGTACCTACTACCTATTTTTCATTATTTTTATTTTATCCTTTATTTTTCATATCCTTTTTCTACTCGTATAATTATGTGTATATATGTATATGAATTGCTCCTGTTAGTTTCTATTAACCTATACGTCTTTTTAAATTATTTTTTATCCGACTCCTGTTATGATGTTCGGATGTAAAAAGAATTTCCGCAAACGTTGCTAAACCCCCAGGTGTACTTTACGTCTTAGAAATTACTTACTATTCATTTTTTTCCCTTCTTATCGAGTTTTACATTTTATTAATTTTCGTCATTCGGTTCTGTTTGCGAAATCGTTAATTCCCCACTAATTATTCCTGCTATTTGTTCCTTTTTAGTTAAAATTTCTGATCGAATCAAAATATAACCGACTTCTTTCCTTACCTTTTGTTTCTGGGTAAAGGTCCTTGGTTGACGAGCCCAAAAAAAAAAAAAAAAAAAGACCGAATTTCAATTTGTCTTTCTCACCGTAGGATTTCTAAAAAAGGCGCGCAGGAAAAAAAAAAAAGAAACAAGTTTGCCCAGCCTGATTACAAATGAATAATAATGGTTTTTCCCTATTCTGTTTCCGAAAAGTCTTTTTCATTATTCCGATAAATTTTATAATTTTTTGACCAGTCTGCGGTGAGAATAAATCAGAATGTTGGGGTAAATTAGCGCTAGTATTACTCGAAACCGGTAGGCAGTTTAAGTATTGTCTCAATATACACCCTACCCCCTTTTTTTTTTGTTTTTTTTTTTTTGTTTCCTAGTGACTTCTTGTTCTCTGAGTTAATTTCGATTCGGATCAGATACAGGTGCTTTTTTTTTGTTTCTTTTTTTTTTTTTTTGTGATTATAACTGGAATTTCGCTTCGATATTATCGAAAAAAGAATTTTATGTTTTAATTAATAAAGTCCGTTGAGCCAGCTCCCGTGATGTAGTTGGTTAGGCAATAGTGTCCCGTTCTTCGGGTATGATATCCCCCGTTGTCTCACATGGGCACATCCAAAAAATTTCACTCGCGTTAAGTTAATGTTTATAGTTGACGCGCTCAAAAATTTGAAAAAATCAAAATAAGACGTAAGTCATTTTCGAAAGATATGTACGAATTGCTCTCTCAGCCTATTTTTTTAAAAGTTTTATTGCGAGAAAAGTTTTTTAATATACACGTTTCGAAAATAAAAATTGTTTCAACTGGAATAAAACACGATTACGTTAGTAGTAAAAAAAAAAGTGTTAAATAACTTGATATTAATGATGGAAAAATATAAACAGGGGAGGAAAATCCGCATAATACCCGATTTTAAATTTGTAATCATTTAGTAGACCGAGTCGATAAGAAATTGTGTAATTTTAGCAGTTGTTAAATCGATACGCTGCGGGAAAACTAAAAATGTATTTAAACGTACTCTCGTTGTTTTTATTAATTTCTATAAATTACTTTTAAAAAAAGTAAAAATAGAAAATGCCGTTCGCTGCATGAAAGCGGGAAAATTACCGTCTCGCGAACTTATTCTAAAAAAAAAAAAAAAAAAAAAAAAAAATTTAAAGAATTCAAGTTTGGCTTTTTTAAATTTTTTTTCTGAAAGAGAGTAACGTTTAAGGGGGGACGCAACTTAGAAATTATCAAAGTTGCCTTTGGTTCTGATTAATTTTACCATCGCATATTATGCAGCTCTCTAAATTGGTAAAAACAACTCTGGTCATTTCACGAATTTTATAACATCGTTTATGCAGAATTTTAAACCATTCACGAAGAGAGGAGTCATACTTATTTCTCGTATAGTGAACGTAATCAAAAAAGTGTGAAAATGTTTAATTTAAATATTGCTCATCGTATTTGTGCTTTTTATTCGCTTCAAGCACGATATTAAAAGGTTAGAGCGAGATAGATTAGAAGTAAAATTAATAAGCGCGTAATGCACAAATAGGATACATACAAAGTCAGTGAAAAACGCGTCACACTTCACTGCTTCTCGAGAAAGTATTTTTACGATGTAAAAATTTCTGCATTCGAATCATTTTCCTCGAATAGAGGTAATAATAATAGGTAGATTTCGTGAAATTTTTGATACAAATTTTTTCTTCTTCCGTTTTTCGTGTAGAAAACTTCTTCTTTCTCTCCTCAACCTTACCGATTGGTAGTGAGCAACCTACTACAAATTCGTACATTATTTTAGCTCCGCATAGAATTCACGTTACCAGCAAAAACCGTTTATTTCACGACTACTTCAAAATTCCTACACGCTTCACGAATACATCATACAATTAATGAAATTCGCAATTTTTCGCTAATTTCGTGAATTTCGCGATTCCATTATCCACGCATTAACTTCGGACTGAGGGACATTTACTACTATAAATAATGCTTACGGAGGTCGTCGGTTTTGACTTTGTCATGTTTTTAAATGTTACGTATGAAAACGTTACCTAAAAATGTGTTACGTGAGACTATTAACCTCGGCCTATGGGATGTGCAGAAAAATTATTTATACCGTTTCCGCGGTACCGCATGTGCTGATAGAGCGGTACAATAATAATAATAATAATAATAATAATAATAATAAGAATAAGAATGATCGTTTATGCTATGTGTACGGATCGAAGGAAAAAAACAAAGAGACCACGAAAGGGGGGCAACCACGATTTCAAAAATCCAACATGAAACTAGAAAGCTGTCGCGTATTGTGAAAACCAACAAAACCGATAGAAGGATATGCAAAGATAGCTGCTATTAGTCGAACGTTTAGTAAATGCTGTAGCTTGTCGCGGTGGAAAATTACAACTGGGCGCGGTACAAAGGTACACGAACTATGTCGAAAATAGGAAATTTCATCGCCTTTATTAATCCATTAAAAACGCTTTAGCGAAGTTTGTTCCGTAGTCTCTTTGGTTTCGCGGGAAATTTGCGAAACATTTTTAATAAAACGCGCCCTTGTAATATTCGGTATCGTCAGAAGCGCTCTAAGAGGTTTATGTTTCGGAGACGGAGCATAAAATTTATAAACACCGATTAAAAATATTGTTTTCTTCTGTTTGTTTGTTTATTTATTTATTTATTTATTTATTTTATTTATTTTTTGGGTATTACTTTAATGAAACAAAAAAAAAAAAAAAAAAAAAAAACCAATTGAAGGATACATTGAAGAAGCAAAACTACCTTCAGCTGCTATGTAAAATAACTGGTAAATCTTTTGGTCGACCGAAGTTTCGTCCAGAATAGAGGGAACCCAAACGAATGTCCGTAATTAAATCAGCGTTTTTCCTTTTTTTTGATCGGTAATCGTCCGCTGCTGAGAAGCCGATAAAGATGAAAAAAAAATCAGTGTTTCAAAATTTTCTAAAAAATATCGACTGAAATATTCGTTGGCGACATAATCATCGTCCGTTTCAAATACCTCGAACGCGTTCGGGTATTTTTTACTAACACTCAACACGGTTAATATAAATGATAAGGAGATTACAGACGAATTTTGTATTTCAACATTAAATTTTCTATCGCCGCCTATAGAGTTAACAAAGACGGTAATGAGTGAATTGTTCTATATATCGTGAGGAATGTGGGTCTTTGGCTGTAGTATGATATGGGGTTTCGGTGAAACTTTAACAAAATTTACGTGAAGCAAACGCAGCGATAGCGTTTGAAAAATTTGTAACACATCATTATCGTAATACGTCTAATAAGTAAGTATATCGAGTAAAAATTGTTTTTTTACTCGTTTTAATATGATTTAATTCAAATATTGCAAAAACCGAGCTATTACCGGAAACTTAAAAACCTTTTGTTCGTAACCCCGAATTAAATTAACAAACAACTACCCCCCCCCCCCGGAAACCACCCTGTAATGGAGAAAGTGAAAAAACCCCCCAGCAAAAGTAGTTGAAATTTTAAAAAATAGTTTTAAAAAAAGAATCGATTCGTAATAATTAAAAGACGCGTACCCGAAATTCCTCACTTACATATTCCCCTCCGGAGGCGAAATCGGGGAATATAAAAAAAATCGCCTTTTATTAGAAGCGTTTTTGTTTCGTTTTTCGTCTGTTTTTTTGTTGTTTTTTTTTGTCGTTTTAAAATGAAAAAATATTTCCAGCCGTTAATTACACGCTCTACACTTTATTTAAGAGCATCGGACACCATTCACAAAAGCCGAGAGAATCGTTTCCGTAACGGCAAATGTAGAGTCGTCGGCAACTTAGATAGAGCGGTTAGATTAGCGAAATCTTTTCGGATTTCGTAAAACTCACGTCGGCTACGGTGAGCTCGGGCGAATTGCGGGTTTTGTTGTTTGCCGAACAACCGTTTAGATAACGACTATTAAGTTTTGGATAAAAACGCGGCAACAGAAACACGCTGGTGCAGTTCGAATCCGAAATGGCTAATTATCGCAGACGCGGAACTAGTGTAACGTTCGATGGCCAAACGATGATAAGTTTTATTGACAACGCACTTTTTACCGTATTGCCCGATATAACCTGCCGTTGAGCGCATCCGACCGTTAAATCCGGAGCATGTTTCGCGCCAACACACGTAATTGCTTACAGTCGGAAGAGCTGTAGCGGCGGATTTAGGAAATTCGCGGTTGCCGCCCGGGAAGTAATGGGCGCCGTGCCGATAGCCGATAGCCGATAACCGATCGCGTCGCCGCCAACGAAGACGTTTAATTCCGGCCGTGTTCCCGAGTAAAGAGATGGTCGCTTTGCTAGAATTTTATTGTTCTCTAACGTCGGGCACGAGACTACTGTCCATAGTGATGATATCTGGATCGGTTAAGCGCCCGATATTTAGCGTCGATGTTCCATCGGCGGAACAACGGCAATGCTTCTGGCCTCGTAAATTTCTTCCGTCAGTCAACTCGAGAGAGTACTCTCGTAACGAGGGACGCGCAAAAATGCAGGGACGCAAATAAATTCATCCGGATTTCCTCCACCGGTGTGTCGAGATTTTTCCAATTTCTTTTCCGCCAGGACGTCTTCTCTTACGCGGCGGTCCGGACGTGACTGTTTATATTAAATCGACCTAGCAAATCGTAACGGATTTCTTTGTTCTAGTTTGGTTTTGCTCCGCTTCTTTCTGATATTACCGCCGCCCGGTGCGCCGATAATTAGCGGCATCAACGGCTTCGACCGAATTTTCCAATCGGTGCAATTGAGACCATCGGATTAGCAAAGAATAAAACTGGAAGGCCTCATTCGCGGGAACGAATCGGTCGGTGACATCGTCACTCGTGGAAAATGATGGCGCTCAATTCTCGGTGTTGGCTTTCGTAATTCCCCCCCCCCTTTTTTTCTTGTAAAAACCCGGAAGTCGAAAGCCAAATTAAGGGCCGGAAAATTTTCTAAAGGTTTTCAAGATGATTTCAATGGCGAAACGGATATTTCGGAATGTTGTTTTTCCCGCTTCTTTTAATGATCGTCGGATATTAATTATCTGCAACTACGGGATTTAAGAATTTTCTACGTGGAAATTCGGGGAGGTTCGACATGATCGCCCTTTCCTTCTCCGTAAATAATACGGATTTCAAAACTCGCTTTCTTTACATTAATTTCCGAGTTTTCTCCATCATACGTGTCTTTTTACGGAGTAGTACAAGCAGAAAATGACTTTAATCGCAATTACTAATTTATTTGTTATTTTTCATCTTAAAAGTAGCCCGACTTCTTCGAGTTTACTCTTAAAAAAAGCTGAATAAAAATGCCCTCTAATAAAAAAGGGGAAATGAAAAACAATAGATTTTACACTTAATATTACGATTGATTCTTAAACAAAATTCATATACTTTAATTAGAGAGGGTCACCCCAAATTCAAATTGAAAGTCATATTAAAAATGCGAATATAATAACAGTTTATATATATATATATATATTAATTGCAATTTAATTCTTGAGCTACTCCCTATTACAAAAAATGTCCAAATTTTATATATCGTTTGTTATATTTTATGGGATTTTTGTGATTGTTATTTTAAAAATAATGAAAGTTAAATGTTAGGATAGGATTTTTGTGATTATGTTATTTTTTTTTTTGTGTTGATGCCAGTAAGAATTACGTTGTAAATTTTGACCATTTTATACGAAGTATAGTAAAGAAAGAGACAGAAATGAAAGCAATAGGGAGGCCTAAATGGCCGAGTTCATATAATATATATATAGTTATCCCCGTTTTCCATAAGTATTAAAAACATCCGGGGAATACTATTTAATGTGTTTTTTTCGAATTTTTATCGTATCAAGACTGTGATCTGGGTACGAATGTTTATATCATCTCCCCCCTTCTTTAGGTATAAAAAACACTATTTATTTTTTATCGAGTAATCTCACTTTTAACTTTTTCTTTTTGTAGAGTGCATCACGTTATTAAAATTTTAAGGTAAATGTCGGTACTTTTTTTAACAATTTTCTTCACAAAATATTTTCCGGCGATGATATATTTTCGTCAACTATGAAAATTTTTAATTTGCTTTATTCGAATCTCTACATTCATAATTAACGTTGAAAATATTTTAAAAAGATTTAACTCTTCTGTCCTAGTAAGTAAACACCGGGAAGGAGGTGTCACATGTGGGTTTTCGGCATTCTTTCAGATCCAGATCACTTTCATACCGTTGAAATTGAATATCGATAATGCTAAATTTGAGGAAGCGGCTCTCATCACATCAGTGGTGTGTGTCTTGAGTAATTCGCAAGCGCCGACGATATCGAGAGTAAAAATTAGTTTATTTTTCTAATTTCCATTTCTATTTCCATCGTAAACAACGTCAATAATAGTTTAAAAGTACGTTGGTCTATTTTTTTTTCTCGCTCGTAACAATTAAAAAAGGAAGGAGTCAATTGTATCTTGATACGGTCAGATATTGTTAGGAGGAAGGAACAGATAATAGGCCTTTATTTATATTATACTAAAAACTACAACCCCTGTTGTTTTGATGATGGGTGTTCGCAATTTTTAAAAACGATGATCTATGAATAGTCAAAAGTTATGCGTAAATAATTAATATAAAAAAAATCGACAAAAATAAAATATCACGATTTAAAAAAAAAAAAATCACAACTTTCCAAGACAGCGTTTTTCGATATTTCTCAGATGTACTAAAAAACGAATTTCCCAATATTCTTGTACAGAGTATGATTCTGCGATATTCTTCGATTCCACTATAGGCGCAAACTTCGTATGTGTTTAGCTGCGAGATTACAACGATATTAGACGGGGGGGGGGGGGGGGGCGTGCAGATTAAAAACGTATCTGCATGCTTCGAGTTTGTTTTGTCGCTTGCTTTTATTCGTTTTATCTTTTATAGTTATTATATACATGTGTACTTTTTCATTTATTTTGAAAAAAAAGGAAGAAACATTAAAACGAGGAGACCGAGCGAGTTGGAAATGAGATTGAAATGGATTTATGTTATATCCGAGGACGACGAGGACGGGCAGTTGGGAAATATGTCGGACGCACGGACACGGAGAATTTCACCTTAAAACAGCGATAAAAGATAGACAGAAAGATTGATACGCTTGATAGGAACACGGTCGGTAAATAAGATAGACAGTTGCAGAGCCGCGTCAGTTGGCGTTATTGTAAATTCCGTCATCTGTCGCTTGAATATTGCCCCGCTCGCTCTGACCGCTCCACTACTAAATTAATTATCCGGTCGTTATCTTCGTTCCACCGTTGACCATCTTTCTCTCTCTCTCTCTCTCTCTCTCCCTCTGGTTTCTTCTTCTCTTTTTCGTCATTTTAACCGCAATATATTTTCAGGAATTTTTTAAACATCCTTACGACACCGCTATTTTTAAAAATATATCGAATTACTTTCGTTACCTTAATAAATACGCGATACTTTTATCGTTCCCGACGCGCGTTTTTATTCCTTTTATTCTCAGAAGGATTCGTATCGTCGCGATTGCCGGTTGAACATCGTCAAGTCATCTTCGATTATTGCGTAATTATTAACGAAGCAGACCCGTATATGAAGTTAGCGAACTAATTTCGTTTGTCGATCACTAGGAATGCCTGTGTAAGAAGTAGCAAAAAATCTCCTTACGCAGGCGACAATGCTGAAATCGTGAATTCCTATTTGCGATAATTTACAAGATCGACTTTTGAAAGGAGGTCTGAAGTCTCTTTCGGTGGGATCACGGAGTTTTCCTGGCTGAATTGCTCTTTCCGAGAAATTCCGCGCGCAAAGGACACTTTACAAAATTGAATTTCGAAATAATTTCTTTTTCGGCATATTCGTTCGCATTTTTCAGCTACATTTCGCCAGACGTCTCAAAAACGTAAATTTTTTGAGTGCTGGGCACCTGGTTGGTGCTATTTTACCCCTATAGTGAGACCTCAGTTTGTGGGCAAAATGTGTATAAACCTCGTTCTATGGCGATGCTCTATGGTACATTGAAATTTTTTGTGACACAGAGCAAAACGAAGAAAAAGCGATACCCCAGTCTCAAGAGGTACGCTAGGGAAAAGTGTATCGCGGCTGGGAAAATTCTCGAACTACATACGCAGTGTCGAAATTCCTGAGCTTATCCGCTGTAGCACTGGAAGGCGACCTGAGAGCCTATTTTACGTTCTATTCAAAGTTGCTCGCGCAATGTAAATCGGAATTTTTTCCGACGTTGCTCTCCCGTTTTTATTTGCTTCTTTCTCTTTATCGTCGTCGATCAAAGAGAGGGCTATTATTACCGCGGTAGTTTTACTGCACACTGCTCCCCGAACTTACTTCAGCCAATTCTCCCGTATCCCATCAGTCCATGCTGCTTAGATTTTTATTTTTTTGTTTTTATTCTTCTTCTTCTTCGCATTAATCGAAATACTCGATGATTAAAACGATAACGCCCGCTTTCTCTATTGTTACTCAAAAGCCGTTTCCTTTTGTGTCCAAGGTAACTTTCAATATTCCGAATTCACAAGAATTCTTCGAAACCGTCCTCATACTGTAATAGTCGCGCTGCTTAAACGTGAGGAACAAGTAAGTTCACAACTTTTTATGGACTTCTTCAAACTTTTGCGTAATATTCTTTTTCTTTTGTTTTTTTCGTTTTCTTTTAAATTAATAATTTCCTCGATAACAAAACTCTGGTACGTGTTTTTGATGAGTTTTTGTGTAAGTTTGGAATTATTTCAGGTTCTTCCGCAGTGATGCAGAAACAAAAACAAAAGAAAACATATGAAACCATAACTACTTTCAATCGACGCACACACATTGTCGTGAAAGAACCCAAGTATTAACACGGCCGGAGACGCGACTGCCTCGAGTCTCCGTGATAACATGTCGGAATTCGCCGTGAAGCAGGACTGTGTTTTCTTCCGGTGCCGACACAGTCAACAGTGGCTCTAAGTCACCGAGTTCTCAATTATAATGCCACTGACGCGACACTCTGCGATCCAGGCGACACGAACCATCCGCCGCTGATGATCACGCCGGATTTCCAGTGCTCCGGGAAAAAATTCGCAATCGCCGAACCCTGGCGAAGGGGCCCGCGGCGGAGCAAAGAGATCGGGCGTGTTTCCTACTAGCCAGATGAAGATGTGTCCATACGCGACTCCGCAGGTGCCTTTGTGTTGCCTCTTTTCGCGACCGGGTGCGAAAAGAGAGCGTCCAGGGTACATTCGAAAGCTTTCTTTCTCGGTATTTAAGCCGGGCACCGGGCGGCGGGTAAATGATGGTAGTATAACAAATGAGTTGACCATCAATTAACGAAGTTGGCGGCTTCGTCACTGTAAAAGCGGCGTAATACACAGAGCCATTGTAGTCGTTTAAAGGTTTTCCGTGAAAGAGGACTGTTGTCGCATCTACTAGAGTGTGTGTGTGTGTGTGTGTGTGTGTGTGTACGGCTGTTGCGCTGGCCGAACGAAAAGCATTGTTGCGGCCGCGCGGTGAAGACGAATTTTGTATAAGTTACCCGATGTCGCGCGCCATCGGAGCCGGGGGGGGGGGACTTTAGCGCTTGATAAATTGTTTTAATGAGTGAAATACTCCACAAGTTCTCCTAAAGCGGACTGGGTGCCGCCGGATGATATGTTTATATATTATAATAGTGCGCGTTGGAGCGCGCAGGGCAACAAGAAGGTGAATAATAAACGTGTCGTCGTAGTAGTTGCCGGTCGTCGTTGTCGTCGTCGTTGTCGCCATCGTCCAGTGTGAGTAGGGTGACGGGCACGATTAAAGTATAATGCGTGGAAGACGTGTACGCGGCTATAGAAAGCGCGGAGTTTCGTGGACTCGAGGCTCTCGGACAAGAGCCCGAAGCACCGGAGTGAACATGACGATGAAAGATGTGTCCAGCGAACTAGGATAGTATTGGTGCATTAGCTGTACGTGTAATGGGAAGTAAGATTAGTATGTAGTATTGGCGAGCGGAGGCAGCAGGATGGATTTATACGGCTGGGAATTTGGTGTGTCCGAGCAACTGCTTTTGTTTTCAACACTTGATGGATGTTAATGAAAGACTGCTTTGGGATTTTTACGTGAAACCGGCACCGTGTGTCACTTATATTATTCGCGCTGCCTTCTGTTCTACTTATTACCGTGCTAATGCCTTTTCCCTTTTAACAGATGCGTATAAATGTAGCATGCATTACGCAAAGGCTAGCCGGCATGTAAATGATGAAGCGGCCGGTGGCGGTCGGTTACACTTCAAAAGTCTCTTAATCTGGAACTGGGTTCATTTCTTAAACGAGGGCCGCCGCCGCGCTCCGACGCTTTGTCACTTTCGATTCATCAACTAGCGCAAGCCCTTTTTTCGATACGGAACGAAAAAAAGAAAAAAAAAAAAACGCGCCAAACAACCGACTCACACCGAACAACGATTTTTTCCCCTCCTACACTTTGCGCTGTTAGCGAGAAAATCACATTTCTTTTTCCGCCTTTTTTACTGTTCTATTCTTTTTTTCTTCTTATTCCTCTACTTCTTCTTCTTCTTCTTCTTCTTTTAGTAGTTCCGTCAGTGGACGCTGCAATTTCGTTGAACCTGTTCAGTATACGGACGAAGAAGAGTTGTGAGCTTTGCTAATATCATCCGCTTTTCCTTCAAAATCGAAATAAACAAAAAAAGAAATTGCGATTTCGTCCTTTTTTGTATTACTTCTTTCCGTTGCCACCCGTTATTAGAGTCGTTTTGACTGTTGCATCTTTTGTGCAGGTTTGTTTTTCATTGCGTCTTTCCATTTCGAAGTAATCGAAAATTTTATTTATATCCGATAATAAAACGTTGCAATTGGGCAAGATTGTTGCCGGACAAAAATGATTTCACGAATCGTATGCAAAATTTTGTTTGAAAAAATTGCGATCCGAGTTATTCGTTTAGAATTATAAAAATTATAAAAATTTCTTTGAATAGCTCTCTATATATTTGACTCAACACAGAACCTACCGCGAAATACAGTCAAATTGTTGAAAGTTGGTTTAATGTATTATGGTAGCGATTTTTAAATTGTTAGACATAGTGATTTGCAATTTTTTTTTTTTTTTTTGTATTATGAACTTTTTTTAATTGTCTCAGCTTTTTATATTTTAACATTGTACGAGCGTGTTTATTGACGAGAATGCGCGAACATTATTGTTACTTTTTGCTAAAATTTTCACAATACCGAACTACTAGCAGCGGCAAATTATTAATCTTATACTATGTGAGTTTGGAATAAATGAAATGTTAAAAATCGTATGCAGTTCAAAGTGGTTAAATATAGCGCGATAAGGAATTCAAACGATATACGGAGTCGTTTTGTTTTACTTAAAGTTGCATTATTATAAAATTGTTTTTTTAATAAAAGTCGATCTGACAACGCCGTTTATTTTCTTTTTTTTTAATATATATTGTTATCGCATTATTATCGCATAATAATCACTCAATTATATATGCATTCCATATCTTATTTTAACTTACATTTTTATTCTTATTTTATATTTCTTGTAATAACCAGAATTTATTAGCACTTATTTTTATCATGTACTTATTTTTATTATGTATCATAAAAGGCAGACTTTTGATATAGCCAGAGGATACACAGATATGAATTAGTTAGTACAATTTTTACGAAGTAACCGAAAGACTCTTGTCTTATTCGTTGTAATCGTTTTATCCGCGATTTTCATGTACCTCTCGTTCTTAAATAAAACTTATAAATTTTCGAATTGAGAATTTCAATGATATTGGCTTTGGCTAATGTCCGCGATTTCTACTTTTAAAAAGTTATCGTCTCTCGGCACGATAACAATATATATATAAAAACTCGGCAATTTTGACCTCGCAAGGGGCTGTGCCCCTTGATCCCTCTTGCTTTCATTTCTGCCTCTTTCTCTTCTATACTTTGTATAAAATGATCAAAACTTACATAGCGTAATTCTTACTGGCATCAACACAAAAAAAAAAAATAACATAACTACAAAAATCCTATTCTAACATTTCACTTTCATTATATAAAATTAAGACATTTTTTCGTTACATATTTCATTACATAAAATTGTGACATTTTTTAAATAACAATAACAAAAATCCTATAAAATGTAACAAACGTTACATAAAATTGGGACATTTTTTTGGGACATTTTTCGAATGGGGGGTGGCCTAAGAATTACGTTGGAATTAATATATATATATATATATATATATATATATATATATACATACATCTATAATATCACCGCATTAAAATTCAGTCGAAGATCTCTCTTGCATCAGTAAAAATATTTTTAAATGATGTTTTTAAGAATTTTAATTCTTTTTTTTTTCCTGTAACCGATAGAGGCGGCCACTGCAATTTGAAAGAAAAAAAAAAAAAGTATTAGGAAGAGTGAGTATGGAGAGATGTTCTTGCGGAATAGGAAAAAGGTTGGGGATCGGGCAAGAGTGCCAATAAGAATATTAGGTGGTGGCGAATACGCGCAACAACGAGGAGAGCTTTACAGAAATGGCATGGTGGTGGATCAAGTCCAAAAACGAGATAGGAATTAGTAGAAATAGCCTTTTTTTTTTTTTTTTTCTTGCCTGGAAACGAGTGGAGGGTACACGAAAAACAACGGCGCTCAGTTCTGTAGAAAAGCCTGATGCAATAAAATTTTTATTCTCAAAATTAGATAACTACTTTAAACGGATACGAAGAAAAAAATTTTAAAATTAACCAGATAAAATGTAGCAGAACAATTAACGAGTTAATTTTTATACGTCTCAGGTTTAAAGCATTTCAGAACTATTTTTAGCGAGTTTTTCATTTCCTACTAGAGAAATTCAGCAGCATGCAATGAGGATATAAACGAAAAAGAAAGATTATTTCATATACGCGATAATCGATTATTTCATCGAAGAGAGCCGATTTCGACAATTTCGGAACAAGCAGAAAAACTACAAATAGTTTTTATTCAGCAATAATGAAAATAATTATGTCTGAATTTTCATAATTTAGTGTCCTAGAAAGCTTTTTTTTTTTTTTGTTTTTTCAATTTCTATAAAAATAACGAACGGAGGTGTAGTTTGACGGGAACGGAAACTGATCTAATAGAAATCTTATTTTGGCGAACTGATTTCTGACCATGTTCCGAATTGGTTTAAAAAAACCTGACTAACGCGCCAGGCTATCACCGCTACAGTCGTATAAAATACCCTACGCACGAAAGAGACCGTACGGTCAAACGGATTATTGGTCGGCCAACTTAAACTCTGACTTTTAAATTAATTTTTACACTCGACTTTTCAAAATTTCGACAATTTAACCGGTCGTATATTTTAGGTGCTGTCGCTCCGAGTTTGTATATTAATCAGTCCGCTGGAACAAATCCTGTATAAAGAAATGTTTGTGTGCGGATAATTACCAATGAAAATAGCAGTTTTGCGTTTAATATTATTTTTTTTTAGTTTTTTTTTTTTTTGTTATTTAGGTAAATAATTAATTTTAAAAATTACTCCGGTTAATTCGAAAATTTTGAAGTGAAGAAATATTTTTCCACTGGGGCTTCAAAAAAAAAATCGATATAAATAGATTTTCGATTAATGGAAATATACAGAAGTTTGACTTTATATATTTACATATATACGATTATATCGCACGTTCCGTTACCACATTATGCCTATTTCGATCTGTTGCTGGATGTAGGCATTCGCTAGTGGGATAAGTTGGTTTAATCTGCGGTGTAGGTTGTGCAAACTGAGAGACGCATTTTATACCTGCCTCCTTAAGTTTTCACGGCAATTGCTTTGTGTAATGCTAGTGTAGACGAAGGGTGGCGGTGGGGTTAAATTTTTTCTTACTTTTGCTGACAAAGGGAGCCCCCCTGGCATATATTATAAATCTTACGTAAGATAAAGAAAATTATAAAATAATAAAAATGTTTACAAAACAATACTTGCAACTTAAATTAATAATTCTATTATTTTATTATGGTATACCGAAATTCTTTTCATACGTCTTACCAAGACTAAATCAATTCATTTTCCGAGAAATGACACTTAATTCTACACTACAATGTATACGAGTTTTTTTAATTCTTAATTTTTTGATTTCCTTCAAATACTGATACTTGAAAATTTTGATCTTTATTAAAAGTTTTGAAAAAATTCTTACGTCTTATCATTTGTGGGAAGGGGGACTTCATAATTTTCTTATTTTTGATTATACAGGGGGGGGGTGGTGTCTAAAATCAATGAAAATTTGTTTACGTAATACTTGAACGTCCTCTTATCGCGATACAATTTTTATATATATATATATATATATTAAAATATATTAACTTGAAATTTCATTTGAAATTTTTTCCGTCTGGTGTTGCTAAATTATATGTCCGGTAAGCGATGTTTAAGAATTCCAGTAAAATTTCTTCCCCCTTTTTCCTAGTATTGACTAATCGATTCAAGAGAAACTTGATTCAAACGAAGAGTGTCGAATTGATAAAATGACACGCGCAAAACGAACTGGCGTACCGAAAACGTTGAAATGGCTTTCAGGAGGGCGATTAAAAATTGCGAATTTCACGTCAGTTGAAGTGGTCCAGTCTGTTTGGTTGGTTCTTTAAATCCTGCCCGTGTAAATGAAATCTATTTGCTCGCGGATCAGGTGAAAAGTGGGGATGTCTGTCAATCGTGCCGGCGAAGCTCTCGGTGCGTTTAATAAGAAAGAGTGGCAAACTCGATTTATTACGAGTGGAAAGTTTTTTGAGAGAAGTGACGGTTCCGGAGTAATTGTGATTTACAGTGACGAGGGGGAATTCAAGATTAAATTTCGTTTCAAGAACCAAGACAAGAAAGCGCTATGATTAAAAAAAGGAACGAAGGAAATTTATTTTGAAAACTTTTCGACTAAATTTACAACTGCTGAAGAAGTTGGGTCAGTTCGCGACAATTGGTCATCGAATATAGTTGCATTCAATTTTTACTAGTCTATAGGCAGCGTGCGGAAATTACGCTTGTTTCGGCGGTGAAATTAAATTTATAAAATACGCTGCCCAATCAAGTGACCAATCCAGTGACCAATCCAGTGACCAATCCAGTGACCAATCAAGTGAACAGAAGCTCCTCACGTAACTGCTTAGTCATCATCATGCGTTGATTTTTAGGTGTTTCTAATGTTCCTGCTTTTTTTACGCCTTCTTGTTTAAAAGACATTCCTGAGAGAGGCTTCAATTCGATGTTCTACTGCGAAAAATTCCCCTATTCACACGGATGTCTAAACGCTTCGAATTTTTTTGAATCAGTTTGACAAGCTCGTATTATCTACATTATATGTAGACAGATAAGCAAACAGATAGACAGATAGACAAACAGATAGACAGATAGACAAACAGATAGACAAACAGACGGATGGACAGATAGACAGACAGACAGAGAACGAAAGTGAGTTGTATCTGCTGCAGTACAGTGAACTTCGTCAACTTTTAAGTAGTGCAACTTTTGGCGGAACGCGTAATGAAGTGTTAAGAAACTGGCCACATATTTTATGAACTTTTGTTTTTCAGAACCGGCTAGAATTATTTTTCCCTCTTCGTCACCTTTCCAATTGATTCTAGTTTTCATTTTTAATTTCCTTATTTCTGACTTGAACATGGAGTAAGAAGGCGTTTTCGATAACGTCAGGCATGACAAATGAAAATTAACCATCAGCAAATAACTAAGTGATATCAGCTTGTGCTCTCGTTTGTTTCTGTTCACCAGCCACTGATTACTATCTTTTGAATTGTCAGTTTTTTTCGCGATGGGACACGATCTGACCACTTTTTCGCAGATAAACGTACTAGTAAACGTTTGTCTAATCGTTCGGTTGTATACGTTTAGAGTACGCACTTTGGGGTATCGTACAATTGTTACTTCGGATATTACTGTCGGGCAAACGTTTTCACCGCATTGTGCTAATGTAAAGTACATGTTATAAAATCGCGCGAGAATTTTGCACCAGAAATTTTATCACGATATACAAAACTATTTGTTTTCCATCGATCTCTGTAATATTACTTTTAATGAAATTATTGGAAATTAATTAAGTTTTAATTTTTCATTCGATTAAAATACACATACCCAACGAATAATAATCTAAACGAGATCTACGTAGCAATTACAAGAAATCGCAAAAAAAAAAAATGGGGAAAAAACAAAAAAAAAACCGAAGAAAGAAAAATCTACTTATCCGAGGACGAAAGACAATTATTTCAAGCCGGATTCTCTTATCAACGGCTACAACATAGAGAATGCTTTAAAATGAAAAATACGCTAAGTTGTTAAAAAATAATTACAATAAATAAATATGCTTTTTATCGTAATTTGGAACAAAGTAAAAATTTAACAAAAACAAAAATTTTAAATTAATAAACGTACTAACTCGACTAAAAATTAATTAATAATACTAATATAACCACACAAAGTGTGCGCTTAGAGGAAACTGTAAAATCAGAGATTGTTCTGGTCACCCACTCTGTGTGGTTTATTCATTTTTAACTGATGATCATCTACTATGACTCTAATTTAGTGTATAATATCGTTTACGCATTTAAATTTTGTTCCAAATTAACAAACGGTATATGTTAAATGCGATTCTACGTCACGATCAATCCGCTTTTTGTATATTCAGCACTATGACTGTTCGGCTGTAGTGTAAAAACTTTTTAAAAACCTCAGCCCTAACGCGGCAGTGCATCAACAAAATCCATCTACCTATAGAGAGAGTCTTGGTTTTAGATCATATGCCTATTTCAAATTAATGATTAAAACCATTTACGCCTTAATAGTTTTACGAATTTAAAAGCATATAACACTTTCGGATATATCCTCGATATTATTTGCCACTAGGTTCTCGATATTAGACACACACACACACACAATAAAATAGATCTAGATTGAAAACGAAGCTGACGGAGAAGTATAGGCAGCAGCTTTTTATTCTTGAACCATGCGATGTGAAGGTTTTTTTTTGAATTGTCCTAGCGGAAAAAAATTAAAAAAATCTTCATTTAAACGGCAAAAATAAGAAAAGGGTTATTTATGTGCGCGCGCGATTTGAGTAACGGTAAATCTCGTTGATAGAATATATCGCGAAACTTGGCACTAAGCCGGACCGTACGGTAGTACACACAGCATTGCAACACCGTAAATGATTAATCTTTCTAGAGTACCGTTAACGGTTCGCCAAAAGGCGGTTCTGTCGCTTCGACACTAGAGAATGATATTCACAGTTTTTTAGAAATCATCACCGGCAACACAATGCCGTAGTTACGGTCCATTCTGGAAATCAGTTTCCCATCGGAAAGACACGGCTGCCTGCCGAGAATTCCCGTTGTTCGTTGTGTATTAATTTCGGCAAAGTGTGCGCGCATCGTTCGTTATCCGTTGGCTACTCCTTTTTTGTTTTTCGAGGTGTAAGCGAACTGCAAAGTTTAAACGAGTTAATTTGGCCGACGACCGAAAGACGTGAGGCAATTTTGCGCGGGACAAGAACTTGTCGATGTGTATGAGCGACCGTGAGATGCGACGCGCTCTGCAAGACGTCATATCGGACGACGAGATGAGCTTCGAAGCTATCTTGTCGTTAAGCCAGAGTGATAATACAGAGAGTTGTGCTGCTGGTCGTTAAGCCAAAGTGATAATACGGAGTTTTGCTACTGTCTACGTCGTCGTCATTGCGCCGTTCTTCGCACACACGGAGAAGGTAATTGGAGTTGTTCGCTGGCGTTCTCGGTCGGCTGTAGCGGTTGAAATGAAACGGAGCTCGGGAGCGGGCTGTAATTCCGAAGCCCGACTCTAATGTACAAGATGATCGCATCTTATCGGGCGTGCAGAAGTTTCCCAGAAACGGTCGTCCTAAGAAAACTCTCTTCTATGGGACTTTTGGGAAATCTGGAAACTGGCGCTCTATATGGCACTTGCACTGTTCCAGAGCGGCCCCCGCTTCGAATGTGCACCCCGTTCGGCCCCGACTTTTATTATGTACGGCGGAAAAATTGCGCGGGAACCGAGCTGTTCGTTCAGAGCGCGACCGGGCTTCAGGCGGCCGCGCTGCTGCGTCGCTCGACGGCGTCATCAACCGCCATCATCCGGTTGCTGCGCGGTAATTTCTTATTATAAGCAATTCGGCGCGAAAAGCAGCTTGTTTGTTTTCCCGCCTGTTCTCTTTGTTAATCAAATATTTTTCCCATTTTCGCTACAACTGCCGCTGTGCCGTACCACTTCTACGCCGTTTAAACTCTCTCCCCGATCCGACCCGACCCGACCCGACCCGACCCGACCCGACCCGACCCGATCCGATCCGATCCGATCCGATCCGATGCGCCGCGCCCGCGTTTTTATTCCGTTTGCCACGGTAGCTCCTATGACGGAATAAGAAGTGCGCACCTCTCTGGTCGGAATAATAGAGAGAGCCTTTGAAGGAAACAAAAAAAAAAAAAGCAGACCGAAGCGCACAGAAGAAAGGAACCAGCAGATCGGAAAGACGTACCATTTCATCATCTCCTTCGATAGTTCTTTCTTTCTGATGATGATTTCCTTCGGTAAATAAGTTCACTCGTTCGCCGTCGAGCCGGAGCTATATAAACATTCAATCTACTCGGCAGTTGCCGCCATACATATTTATACAGCAGCACCTCTATTCGTCCAACTCGTTCGATTGTGCCGTTTCAGTTTCTTCCTTTTAGTTTACTAATAGAATAAAAACGTTTATAGACGTAAATTTCTTCTTCAACTGGCAAATTTTCACTCGGATCGTTTTATCTTCTCTCTCTCTCTCTCTCTCTCTCTCTCAGATTTCACACCTCGGTTGCGCTATCCTGCTCCTTCTATCTTAACTTTCATTCGTGCTCTGCTTTCCTCCTTCCTTCCGAACTTTCGGAACGGGTAGCGAAAAAATATGACATGTGTATACCGAGATTATAAAATGCCAGAGCCGTTTTTCCCCCATTTAATCAGGTTTATCACTTTATCTTCATACATAGATATATTATACAATACGTACATATACATACATTTATATATAAATAAAATTACATATACGTGTGACGTTTGCTGAGAAAAGGTACGTAGTGTACGAAGTTTTCGAGAAATTCGCAGGGTAATACACTTCACGGTAATTTTAAACGTACAATTACGATTTACAACAGGAACAATTTTTTTTTCTCACCAGTTTGACCTATTTGTCACGTTAAAGAACATGCTGAAAAAGAAACCGCATTTTTGATACATTATATGTACCCTTTCTCAGCGAACGTCACATATGGCACTTTTTTTCATGTTATTTGTGGATCGCGTTTTACAAATAGATATTTTAAAAATGATTTTTTCTTACAGCGTTTCCGATATGTTTAATTTGATTTTTCAAACATTTTCCCGAAAGCGTCGGAAATTGGCGCCAAAGCAAAACTATAACGCGGCACAAAAATAGAGGCCGCGAAGGTCAGGGCCATATATCCGTGCCATCTCCTATGTAACACATGTGTTGCCACAGACTGTGTCTTTGCAAAATTATCCTCCGGTAATGTCAAAAATTGACCGTTCCTCATTTCACTCGAATGTCTTTGAAGAATATGCAATTTAAATATATTTTTGCAATGAGAATCTTTTATTTTTTATTTGTTTTTTTTTGGGGGGGGGGGGATATGGTGTTGCGGATTTGTGGTGGCATTTATACTTTGTAGAATTATTATCAGCGGTGTTGCACACTCGTCGGCATTTTTCTAGTGTTAAATTATTGTGATTTTCTTACATTTTCATCGCTATGAGCTCGTCTTTCCTGTTCATCCCGTTTATTCCGCTTTTCACTTTTTTAACTCTGAGCTAACGTCCCATTTCCTTGCTACTCTCTTAAATTCTTTACTAGAGTGCTACGTAATGCGCTTCTTCCGTTACATATTTACTCTGTCCCACGTACAATGTTTTAGTTTTCTTTTGGGGGTGAAGGTCGTGAAAACCCAACGCAAGAGGAATTAATCAATATTTCGGTGGTATGCAGCAGTGAGATTCACACCGGACCTGAACGTAACGTCGTCTAACAGCAACTTGCAGCAGCTGACTCAGGTACGATGCCGATCTTATTGATTCCTTCAAGGCCACTTTCGTCTGTTGTTTAAAAGTTCTATCAGTATAATATCTATTTTTTCACAATAGTACTCGCGTTCTCACATCTATTTGTTTTATTATTTACTGTCCGCCAATCATTACTGGATATCAACAACTTTTTTCATGAAGCGGTTTTCGTCGATTCCGGCTGGTAAATGTAAAGTCGAACCCTCACTTTTCCCTGACAGCCAGTCGAGTCCTGCTTTGTTTTCCGAGTCTTCTACGGGTTTTTTTCGCAGTCAGCTGACCAAACAGTTGATTACACGCATACAGCCTGCTAGAACGCTTTTTTTTTTCTTTCTCTGGTTCAATAACTAGCTAAAAGTCATGGCTTTGACTTCGTGAGCTGATAATACAATTTAATATGTGTTTGAAAAAATACTTTAAGACGTACACAGTTTTGGGTTCGAAAAACAACAAGTTTCGCGAAAATTACTTTATATTTTTGGTTTGATGTAATTTAATAAAAGAAAGAAAAAAAAAACGGTTGAATTAATGAATATGTTTTTATCAGAGATGAAATTTTTCATTCGGCATTTTTCTTGTTTTTGACATTCTAATATGTGAGATTTTTTTGATAAATCTGCCGTAAGAGGAGACAGGGGATACAATTTTTCGTTAAATGCAAAACCCTGTGTAAAGGTACGATTGTTATAATTTTTAATGTCATTTAAACTAAAAATTAAAAATAATACTAACGTTTTTAATGAAAATTATACATTTTTAACGTGAAATTTTTTTTTTTCAGCATTTGTAAAATCTACAGCAAATTCATTAAGTATCGAGCGTCATCTTGAAAAGAACTTGTTGTCCGTTCTAGTAATCGATGGCCTTTTTTCGTTAACGATAAAAGTTTTATAAATTCAACAAATTAACCTCGAACTTTTACGATATATACTGTCTGATGAAAAAAAAAAACAAAAAAAATTATAATTTTATTATGTTACTTAGTTGTTTTTTTGTTTTTTTTAAGTATAAATTAAACGCATCTGGACGCCTTTCAAATATATGATTCTATAATAAATTTCAAATTTAGACTTTGAGTAGCTTTTTTTTGTAAAACGAGTGACGGAATGCAAACAACTGCTACCTGCGCTCGTTCTAATAATTTACGTGTTGCGGCTTGCGAATTTCGGAGAAAAGATTAATATATTCTTGGTGTTAACATTGTTCTGTTTCCATTTCGATACAACAGCGGCATAACGTGATCGATGAAAATTTATTTTCAATAATTTACATACCAAATAGAAAATATATGTATATTATTTCCAAATAATTAGTGTCAAATAGGTATATCACATTGATACTTTAACGGAAAATTTCATTAATCGATCACACAGCTGTTGATATATTTTTCCGGCACTAGTTTTTGTAGCAGAATGTGGTACAGTGCGCATTTGGTGTAGAACTTTCAAAGAGATTGCGCGCCTTGTCACAGATTTGACTCTTTTTCTTTTACAAAGTTTGACATCGATGTCATTGCAGCCTGGACCGATTATTACAAATATTACCGTAACACGTGCAAAGTCTTATTGTTTGTAAATAGTTTAGTTCGAGCGGTTTCTCCTTGTTGAATTTTTCTACTATTTTATAAAACGTAGTTTTATTCCTCCTATCCACTATTGAAGTCGGCAAATGCGATTTTGAAGTATTAACAGAAGACGTAGGTAGTTTCGGTTCATCGTGCGGTCGCAAACAGTATCTTTGAAGAAGGAAAAAAAAAACAGAACACTATCACCAGCTCCAGACCTACAATGAAAAAATTCGATCTTTTTAAAATTCGAACTTTATAAAATTCGAATGTTTAGTAATAATTTTGTCTTTACAAAGTTTTTATTAACAATAATTAAGGTCGGGTTAGGTTTTCCCCCACGCTTTCGATTACCGAAAGAATTCCTAATCCGTAATCGTATATTGCCCGTATGTTTACACGGGAAATTTGTAACCAAAACGATGGATTCCTGAAAACAGCGATTCGTTTTATAGCATTACCCCCGCCGTGATTATCTTGTTCATTTTAAATGCCTTCGCGATCTTATTAATGAAATGAAAATGGAAGAGTACACAATCGGCGATGCAAAGAAAATTTCGAAATGTCGAACGCACGGGAGAGGGAATTCTGCAGGTGGCGTCTTCCGGTGGTGTCATAGCAGCCGATGTAGCCGTATGGAAACGGGTTAAAATGATTTGGCGCGTATCGCTCTCGCAGGTGATGAAGGGTTTAGAAAGTTCGAGCAGCGCTGACCTAGCGACTATTGCAGCTTTTAATCTGAAAGACGTTGGCTGCGACGGCGTTATACGGCCTCTGCACACTGGCTCGGCAACAGTCAGCATGGCGACCGTACATCCGTTCGAATTAATACGTCCGACTCGGAAGTGCGGTCCCGCGTGGCAGGGAGGCGATAAAAAATTGCCGTTGACGTGTTGCGATTTGCGGAAATATTATTAATGCGCGGGCGATATATCAGAGGAATGCGGCGGGCTGCGAGTTGAAGGAAAAAAGCGTTAGGTCGGTGAGACGATGGCGCAGATTGGATCGCATCGCCTCGTATCTTTTATAATGACAAACGGCTAAGATTATGAGCGGATGGATGTTATGTTACTTTTCATCTATCTCTTGCAGCACTCTAATGCGGAGTACGTGCGCCGGCTCGCTAGCTGAGTCTGCCTGTGCGACAGAAACGCCAAGTCGTCCGATAGACAAAGAGCAGATTAAAAATTTGATGAAGTGACGTATAAAAATGATGGATGCCGTTCAGAGTTTACTCGATGAATGAGTAGCATCAAAACTGTCTCTCTCTCTATCTCTTCCTTTCCGCCCGCTGTCATAAAGGTGGGTAAGCTGCTACCGCTGCTATTACTACCGCTGCTATTACTACCGCTGCTGCTACTACTGCTGCTGCTACTGCTACTGGAGATTTCCATCGCCGGACGGAGGCGGCATTTGAAGTAGTTCTCCTTTCGGAGTTTAGTGTCCATCATAATTCCGGTAGCAGCCGGGATGCTGCCGTGTCACGGTTGTTCTCGGTGTCGGTTGCTGCTGCGGGCCTATTGCCGCGTTCGCGTTTAGGCCTATCTATCGGTCTCGCTTTTGGCTCTGTCCATTATCGACGGTAGAGCACACCGAAAGGCTCTCTGCTGCTCTCTCTGCAACACTACCAGATGAATGTGTATAATGTAGATCTATTTGTTATATTATGTCGGAGAGGCTACCGGCCGGTAGGCAGTACGTCTGTGACGTTGATGAAATGAGAAACATAAGAAAAAGCGCCTTTTGACACAACCCATCCTTCCTAATCTGCGGCGCTGTTTACGGCGGCCAAGCAACCTTTCCAATGAAACCATCTATCCACTGTCATATTAAGTGTACACGTACAGCGAGAAAACTCTGGCCAACAACCTAATTTTCGTTCTTTGGCCAACTCGGCCATTTTAACCGGACCACCTCGGCCATTTAACTACCGGTCGAATATATTACGGAAAAATTCCCGTTTTCCCGCTAAAACTATACAATTATACTCGGTCAGCTTCGTCGTCCAAATTTTTCGTCAGCTTCAGAGGAATTTGCTTTTTCGTTCTTTTCTCTCCCCGGAAATAAATAACCACGTCCTACACGCAGAACTGTATTAATTCGTGAGATGAAATTGAAAATTTCGATAAAAATATTGACAACCTTTTCAATTCGCCTTATGAACATATTCAATAATTTGAAAGTCAAAGAAAAATTTTAATGTACGAATTTCAAACATTAAAATTGAACCGGTAGAGAGAGGTACTTTTAATTTGAAATTTTTCCCGTGAAAATTCGAAAACTCGAAACGAATTTTCGAATTTAAAAGCATTTTACAATTTTTATGTATTCGTCGGTTTCTGGCATTTTTTGACGCGAAATGTTGCGATGAATTCAACGCGCCTTGTCGGCACTTTTAGTTTTGCAACGAATTTGGACACATTCTACACAGATCTTTTCGGTGGTTTAACGTGTTGAACGGCATTTGAAGTAACGTATTAAGCTGACGTTCTATGAGATTTTTATTTCCGAAGAGAAATCGATTACTGAAATATTTCGTTTTCTCATTTTATGAATGTTTTACGTTTTTAGTTTATTTCAGATGTTGCTCGAATGATTTCATTATCAAGAGACCTTGTTTAATGCTTATGTAACTGAACGGCTATTACATCTTTAATACCTACGAATTACAACTATTTCATCAGAAACTATATTAGCCTGGTTCTAGTTTATTTTTGCAAATCATAATGTTACAACAGGAACAGAGAGACTACTGTGTTCACTTATTAATGTTAGTTCGCAGAAATTGTTCTACCGTCCTCCCCTGGCAGGTCTGCGAATATCACAGGAACATTGTCATATTCAAGGCACGGCGTGAGGGCTCGTAACTATTTACCTGCGAAAGAATACCCCCTTTTTTCCCTCTTATATTACCCCGCTTTCGACGACATTTGACCAAAATTTTCATTTATTTCCTATTAATTTATAATAGCGAAGTCTACTTTTTTTTCGTATTACAGTTAGAAAATGTATCCGTACTCCATTTCTGCGATAATATAAATAATCATATTTATTTAATAAACACTACAAATTACACAATTAACAAATAATAAGGTATGGCGACTGGTTTCGGTTATTTAGAACAATTATGGCATTAAAAATTAAAATATACTACCGGTATAGGTGCGAGTTTCTATCGTGAATCACGATGTGCCTTTGTCGATCCACTTCTGTATGAAGGCTTTCCCCAACATCTTCCATCCACTTCTGTTCTGTGCATTCCTCATCCAGTTCTTTCCGGCGGCTACCTTTACTATATCATCGTGCCAACGCGTCATTGGTCTTCCTTGGTTTCTATCGTGATTTAAGAAAAGTACAGTGTTAAATTTGGTACCAATTTTCATTTCTCTAACGTCATCGCAAACGATGTTATTTTTAAAATATGTACAGGGATGTTAATGTTCCGATTCTTTTGGCTGTATATCGAATAAATTGGGCGACCGTGTAACTAAATTTTTCTATGTAGTACTTTGTGATATTAACTTCTTTTTGGGCACAGCCCAAATCTATCTGTGGAACATATTCATTCTGGTATTTTCTATCAAACTATTTTCTTAATTAATTTACAGTTAATCCCCGGGGGAGAATATATCTATTTCGCGTAAATTATATTCATAATTTCCCTGAATTTTTCCCTAATATTGTTTAACATACTACACTGTTGTGGGTATTACCTGCGGTCTCTTTTGTATTGATATCGCGTATATTGTTGAATAGAGAGTCTGACAGTACTAGGTTTTGTCGATTATCGTCTTTAATGCTAATTATATTCGTTTGTAAAGAACGAGAATATTTTTGCTAATTTAAATAATCTTGCTTCCCTCCCCTTTTAAAATTAATCACAACCGTATATTTTGATTGGGTTTTATTATTTATTGTGCTATTTTTGCATGTAATTCTGTGTCTCCGATTATACCACACACATAGGAGATTCTCAATATTATCTCGATCCCTTCGTAAAATTATCAGAACTCACAACTACTGGTGCGAATATATCTATTTACTAGGTCCCATAAAGTTTTTGTTTAGGAGATGATGTTTTTTTTTTTTTTTTTTTCGATATTTATCCGCTATTTTTCAAATATATCAATAAAACCGGGATATCTTTCTACATGTACACGGATGCCCGTTGCCATTTTTAATGTTTCCTTTCAATTGTTTTTAAATCCGTCCTTCGGTTACCTATTTCGAAATTCGTACGTAAAATTGCCGAAATGATTTTGGAATCGCGTTTCTATTCATTATATACGGATCGTCACCCTTCACGGCTCCTTATTCCATAAATTCTGCACGTTTCCCCGTCGCTTGTGCTGTCGCCAGCCGAACAATCCCGGTTTTTTGCCGTAGCGCGTCCGTTCGCGAGATGTTTGACGGACTTTAGAGACAGCCGGGGAATCTTTGTAAAAATGTGGGGGCATTTGCAAAAGCTGCCATGCAGACGGAACGGGAAAGTGAAATCGTAAAACAGTTGTTTCTGGTTGCGCCGTTGGAAATTGTCAGCGCGTATTTTTTCGCGTTGACATTTCATTGTGCTCGCTTAGGTCGCTGTTTTACACTTAGTTTATTTGACAGAAGACTGGTCTGAAGAATGCGACTTGTGGTTTAATATTATACGTGTTCAGTTTGCGCGCCACCTAGCCTGACGTTAACATGTCGTCATGTTGTCGTTGCACGACCTGTGCCTGATCAGGCTGCTGGCCGCACATTGTCCGATGGCGGAATTTGCTCGATAAGCGACCGATCTTCTTTGTCCCATATCGAAACACATCCGCAACAACCAACCACGAAAAATTCTAACTCAGAATTGCCTCGAATTAAGCCTAGCTTTTTTGCTTTTTCCGAGGATTTTATTTGTCGGCATTTTTTCTATTTTTTATTCTTAGGTTGTGATTTTTTTTTTTTTTTTTTTTTTTTTTCTGTTTAGCGAACTATTATTCTTTTCCGAATACGACAGTGCAAACAAGAGGCTCAGTAATATGTATAAAGCTGTAAGACTAAAACGAATGTGCTCAATCGGTGGGTTTTCTTTTTAAAGCTTGAAATAAATCAGAAGAAACATTCATTTTTTTTTTTTTTTTGCTTTTTTCATATTCAGTTGAAGTGAAACAAAATTGTTGATCACACGTTACACGCTATTGCAGACAAAATAGACAACTTCAGTTAAGCCGATGCTAAAATATAAACTTTGCCAGGTTCGTTATGTTACGCTGGTACTGTTCCGATTTTAAGGTGCGGTACAGGTGGTGCGGCTTCACAAAACGGAAAATTAATTAAAATTAATTCTCTAATAGTCCGTCGAGCGAAAGAAGTCTGTTCGAGTTTCGTTGCCGGGCGTGAGTGTCGCTCAAAGTAGTATACGCTAGTAATAAGGCACGTAACGCGTATTTCGATATTTCCGGAAAAAGAAAAAAAAACATTATACTTCCGTGCCTTTCCTGTTATTCCTCTCCTTCTCGGAGACGGTAATCCCGTTTTTGTTTCATTTCTTGATCCGTTCTTTTTATCCGATCTGTTTACATCCAGACGGATCACGTGATGTTTCTCACAGCGAGTGTTATATTTGATATGGACTGAAGGTTAATGTGAGGTGGTCTCTTGATTTCGTGACGTTTTCGCGTTTCAGTTGTTCTACGAACAGACTTGACAGACTATAATTTCGAAAACTTAAAGGTATACTTTGTTTTAATTAAAAACTGAATAACCGGTGCCGTAGAATTTTTGTGACAGCGTTGCAGTTCTCGGTTCTATTTATTCGCTTATTTACTTTTAATAGATCGGCAGTCTGAATTACGTAGGCCGCACAAGAAAAAATATTTTAATATTTCAATATATATATATATATATATACAGGGGCGGATCCAGAAAGACATTTGGGGGGGATTATAAGAAGAACATGGGGGGAGGGGTATTATATAATTGCTTAAGGATCTTCTACGGTAAGCAGTAGATTTGAGAAATACCACCCCTTGTTTTATAAAGAAAATTTTACAGAAATTCATAAAAATGTGTTTTATAAATACATATAATTATTACAATTTTTAATTTAACTTTTGTCTTATATTTAGAGGTGAAAAATAAAACGAAATTATAAAATTCTAGCTAAAATATGGTAGTTTAGAAATAGTAAGAAAGATAGTATTTTTATTAGACTTCTTTTCTTATTTTTGTTAGTAATCCTGTCTCCATGGGGAAGTAAAAAAAATATATACATTTCTCATTGAACTCTATTTTTAATTAAAATTACAAAATAAAAATTAGAAATAAATAAAAGTGGCAAAAAATCGATGATAATTACATTTAAAACAGAATTCAAAAACGTAACATTAATAGTTTTACTAGTAAAAACAGTATTAAATATTAATTATTAAAATCCGTAGGTAAAATTCATACCATATAGGCTTTGATTCTTTTTTTCGGGGGGATACCCCCTATTTCCTCCCCGTGGATCCGCCACTGGTATATACATGTATATATCGCCGGGGGTAAAAATCGGCCACATTTTTATGTAACATTTTTCGCACCGATTATTTTGAATCTAATATCCTCCATAACGTTTAATTTCTCTTTTTTTATTGTTGGTTCTTTATACAGAACTGTATGTCAACTGCTGCAGCACCAAGTTTTTATCGGGAGTTTACCTATCGGCTTAATTCCTTTTGTGTCAGCATCGATTTTAGAATTTTGTATAACACCAAATTTTGTTACCGTACAAACTAATGTAACGAAATCATTTAAATTACAGTTGAAGTGGTATCGTGTATTGGTTTATAGCATTTCGATTTTATTCTTATTTTATTGTTCATGATAATGATGATGACTATAATAAATTATCTGTTTGAAATTTTAACTAATATATTTTGGAACTCTGTAGGCTTATCTTTCGGTCCCGGTCGACCGCTGAAAATACGCAATAATTATTTAACGGTTAAAATGGTATGAAATGGTATAAAATCAATTAAATAAAGAAAATAAAACAAAATGCTACGTTTTTGTCGGTGGTGATCCGGGATCCGTAGGTTGGCGGTTCGGCGGTCAGTCGGTACGGAGAAATCGTATTCGATGGTATTCAGCTTTACGATTATAATGGTTTACGAATTTGCGTTACTACTAGTCAGAATACCGAATACTTTCGACGACGATAGATCGCGAAATCAAAAATGTATACTTTGTCTGAACTATAAAATCACAACTGTTTTCCTGAGATTGATAATTACGCGTCACTAACTTAACGAGCAACTGACTTTAGCGAAGGTCGAGAACGACTCTTTTTTTTTGACCAAAAATAGAACGAAACTGATTTTTTCTAAATGTCTGTTTTCCGTCCTTTCTAAATTTCTGCCGCCTTCGCGCCCGTGACCGCTGGAGCTGACCGAATCAGGTAGATGTTCCTTTTTTCCTTGATGGTCGATGATTGGCTAACCCAACCGACAATAGTTTCAGGCACGCGCACATTCGCGCTCGCACCATTTATTTTATATTATGTTTTTTTTTTTATTTTATTTTTAGATTATTTTATTTTGTTTTTCTGAGAATATTAACGTAAAAAACTATAAACGAAATAAAATAATTTGAATATTTTTTTGGGTAGAATAACTTTTATTCCCTAACATGGAAAATAGATTTAACATCAAAAACGAGAACTGGATGTAAAGTTCTGTATGCGTCGAGTACCGTCTAGAAATACGATAATTTCGGATCAGTAGTTACGGATTTCCCACTGGCTCTATGGATTACACATTGATTTCCAGCTTCATTTCAATGTTATACAGTTTTAGCAAAACTATGAAACATATTCTAGCGGTTGAAGTAACTTGATTTTACTACTGATCATTCGAAGGGCTGCCGTAGAGTAGCATGCTTAATAGCCTGCATGGGGTCGCTGTTAATGTTAAAAAGCCCCATCCATTTGAATGTCGGAAAAACTGGCCTAACTAATACGCGGTCTTTTTTCAGCGCCTTTAAGGACATATTTGTGAAAGGTGGGGCCGCTGGCACATGTCAGCAAACGATTTGGTCACCTGCCAGAGGCATAAGAGAACCTGCTGCTCCCTGTTCTTAACACATTTAGATATTTCTATAATTTCCCAAACGGTATACGCCGCGCGAAATATATCTAATCCTTAACGGACGTAAATTTCCGACTATTACTCGTCAGGGTAACTTTTAAAAAGTAAAGCAATTCGGTACGCACGCTGCTATGCAGTTAAAAATGGTGATAAAGGCGCAGGTTTTGCCTTCGCGCTGCGCCACGGCAATGACCTATAGGGTTAGGGTGGTTTTACCCGATTATTCCGGACCGTAGATTTCAACGATACGACCCATGGGCAGCCCATCGGCGCGCAGCGCGATATCCAGAGACAGAGAACCTGTAGAGATCGTTTCAACATCCATGGAGCGATCTTCGTATTACCTCAGGAAAGAAAAGTAGGTGGAAAAAGAAAAGGAGGTGGAAAAAGAAAAGGAGGTGGAAAAAGAAAAGGAGGTGGAAAAAGAAAAGGAGGTGGAAAAAGAAAAGTAGGTGGAAAAAGAAAAGTAGGCGGAAAAAGAAAACGAAAACATGCCCCAAAAATATGTTCATAGAGATTATGAAGTGAATGATATTACGTGTATATATATATATATATTTTTTTTTTTTTTTTAACAGATATATTCATGGGCGTCGCCAGCGGGGGCAGGGGGACAGATGCTCCCCCTGAAGCCTTGAAACTTTTTAATCAACTGGCCATGATGAGTATTCATAGGCGCGTAATTATGGACAATTTGAAGACTTTTATAATAAAGTAGTAGAACAATTTGCCCGAAACCCACGTAAATTATGTTATAATTAAAATTTTATTCTCGTTTAAATAAAATATTAAGCCTTTTACAACTTATAAATTTTATTTTTTTTATAACTGATATCCTCTTTCTATCATCCCCCCCCCCCTCCCCTGGTTCATCGGCTGGCGACGCCCTTGGAGATATTTAACCTTTTTAGAATTTTCATTAAAATCGGAAAAACATGATATCCCCGCGCATTTTTGTTATTGAGAGAAGTGCTGTAGGAAAAGGGGATAATGAAATTTTATGTAATATCTGAATACATTATGTGTTTCCTTAATTTAAAAAAAAAAACAAAAAAACGTATAAGAGTAAACCGAGATTGCTTAATAGGCGAAGCGGGTAGGCAACAAATTACCATTGTCAGATTTACAATATAATCACTTTTGCATATTTTAATTTAGGATTTTGAAAAACTAACAAATAAAAATGAATGGATTATATGGTATTTAAAATATGTATAAATTAACATTAGAGGAATTTTGAAGTAGAACTATGTATGTGTTGTTGATTGGGTCAAAGCCAAATTCCTCAAAAAACAAAAAACGAAAAAATACAAAATATAAACCACACTGATGGAGTAAAATGAAAAGCAACCACATCCTCAAGAGCTCCTGGTGTTCGGGCAACAACTTCTGCTACCAGCAAGTCGTACGCTGCTATTAATTCACTAATTTTACCAACTAAATGAGCGTGCGCTTATTAACGAATTAAATATATTCGCAGTGAGAAAGCGACTAGTAGACAAATGATAATGATAGGCACTAGAGAGTGGAGAAGGGAAACTTTGTACGAAATAGTAGTGGCGGTCTTTATTTTTCTTTTTTCTTTCGCTGCTCTATGCCGGATAATTGCTATTGGTTTTCGAATAATTTGCTTACGCTTATAATTTGCTTGCTCTGCCTTCAATTTGAAGGCATTAAGGCGTATAAAACAAATTCGCAAAATCTGTCAGATAGTTTGCTGAAAAGGAACGGGGGCCGAGAAACAACCTGTTAATAGAATCGGTGAAGGAGAGATTATTTAGATTCCCGGTACGGGTTGGAACGTTCACCGAAGGTAATTCTGAAAGCGCGGACCGATGCACGCAAGCAAACAGTTGCGATATTGAAACGAGCGAGAACAACCGACGGCTAGCAATCGGATAGTAACTATCGGACGATGATATTATGGAATAGCCGATATATCGGAATATGGGAAGTCGAGCGTAGGAAAAATCCGATATTCATAAAGAGCGTCGTGAAGAATAAGAATTAACCGATGGACAAGGGGGGGGGGATATGTAAAATCGGTGACGGCGCTTTTAGTAGAGGGCGTTTTCTTTTCTCGCGTCGTCGACACTGCTGGCTAGCAATAATGATAAAAAGTGACAACAAGATATAAAGGCGGCTTTTGTTGACGGACCGGCGCGAACGGGAGCGGTGTAGATTAGGACGGGCGAGCAACGATTACGAGACGGGAACGTGGTGCTTGCGAGAAATTAGGATAAAAGTTAACGGTTTAGGAAATGTCCCGGAAAATGTAAACGGCGTTCGCTTTGTCGGCTTGGTGCGAAAGGTGTGGAGCGCTGCGACGGAAGAAGTGGAGGCTGAGTTATTTGCCGTTGTAACAAGTGTTGCATTTAAACGGCTCATTGTCGTTTTAGTTTACATCGAGAGGGTTGTCGCGTGTGTTTTTTTGTTTGTTTGTTTGCTGCTTTTTTTCCCGGTTTATTTTTTTTCCCATCAGAATTTGCGAAATTGGATTTTGTCTAGGGCGGTTATTTTCTATTTCCAGCAGCGACACACCTATATACGCGCGTTCCGGTTTTATTACAGTACGCCTCCGGATATATACCGCTTTCGCCGTTAGCGAGCGAACGAGTTAAAACAATTCGTCGCAATTGTAATTGATTCCAGGTAAATCTCGACTAGCCTACGACGACACGGGTTCGGTCGAAACGTAATTTTAAGACGTAACGAAAACTAAAAATCCGCAAATCGAATTTCAAACAGTCGACGAATACTGTCTTCTTTCGCTGTATCATCGCAAACTGACTGTGGCGGCCACGATCTGCCCTAATACAGGCTTCGCCAGAGACTAGTTTCCTCGCCGGTTGTTCTTGTGATCTTCTAAATGCCGATTATTTTAATTTCCGACACTGTTGTTCTGGCGCTATTTTTGTTTTTGGCGTATTTAAATTTTGGTTTTTAGTCATTTACTGCTGCCTGACCAATTCTATTGCCCCATGCACCCTTAATAAATAAGGTATATTTAGATTCGTCTAGTTCGAATCGAGTGACAACGCGTGAAATGGTATTTCGCAATATTCACATCTATTCGACACAAATGTTGTCGTTGGGATAATGAAATTTCGTGTTTTGTTTTTTTTTTTTGTATGTTATGGATTTTTAATTTACGGCATTGCGCAAAGGTATTTGACGGTTTTTATTCGAAATGCGTTTATATCGTTATTTTTCTAATTTTTACTAGCATGTGTAAATTACAACTACAGGTAGAATTTAATCAAGTAGCGGCCCGAAAATATGAGTAATTGAAAAATTTTCTCAATTTACGAAAAACCTATTTTTATATATTACAAATAAGTTAAATAGAGATAATAATTTATAAAATGTTTTTTAAATCAAAACAAAAAATGAGAATCCAATTCCAAGATTTATTATAAAAATTTAATTGAAAGTGCACTAAAAGTAAACAATAATTACAACTCCCGGATGGAAAAAAAAAAAAAAATATTTCAGAGCGATATAACTTGAATGTGATATCATGGGGGTATAATTCTTATACAGCGTTAATACTTATTATTTTATAAAATATATATTTTAGAGTGATACATATATAATATACCTTAAGTGATGATATTATCGTAATTCTTATACAACATTAATTAATTAGAGTGGACACCAAATTAAAGAATATCTAGAAACAATTTATAGAACATTTAATGTAGTTTTTAATTATTAATATGAGTTCGGGGTGCCAACTCTAATTAAGTTATCAGTGTTGTATAAGAATTACGATAATAACACCACTTAAGGTCATTCTGAAATATATTTTTTATAGAATAATAAGTATTAATGCTGTATAAGAATTATTACCCCCCCATGATATCACAATTTTCGTATTTTACATGCAGTTAGTTTATTCCGAACGCTTTTTTTACTTAATAATGGTGAAGGGTTAAAAACTTATCGCTAGTCTTTAAGATTTAATTATTGCTCGAGAGAGGTTGTAAACATTGATGAATGTACCGCGCGATCTGTGTGCGGTGTTGGCCAAGTGGAACGCGCTGGTAAATATGTCTTAAACGGTGCTGCTGTCGCTGCTGGTACACTTTGTGTGTGTGCAACAGAAATCTTTCATTTAAACGATTCTCGCCGGTTCTGCCGAGAAAGCAGTGCTGTTAATTTGACTATATGCTAGGATCGGACATGCGAGGGAATATTAGCGAGCGTGGGTCTGATGGCAGCGGGGCTTCCTTGCTCCCGGTCTTGTCAATAAATTATGACGTGTTTGCGTGAATTTGACATCAAAGAGAAATCTAATCAAAGGCTTCACACTTCTCACTACAATTCCTTTCGAATCCTTCTTCTTTTTGCCTTTCTTACCGTTCAGTTCGTTAAGACCCCCGAATTGGGCCTTTTTATTCATACTTTTGCTTTGCCGAGCTTTCTCCGTTGTATACAATTGATACAACACGAGACCCGCCCATGGCTTTTGATTTCATTTTTTGACACCGCCAGTTTGCGTTTGTGTTCTTCATCTACTTCGTCTTTTTCAATTTAGTTACAAAGGCGGTGCGATAACCGATGAAAGTTGAGCGATTCAATCAAAAGTTGCTCTTTTTTAGTATGCTAGAGTTTGTTTTTTTATTTATTTATTTATTTTTTTTCGTTCCTCGCGGCAAAACTATGAGGAGGCAGGATCAATAAGTAAGTTACACTAGCGTGTAGTTTCTACCTAAATTAACGTACAACCCCCTGCTCCGGCTTAAACGAACCCGATTTTCATTCTCTATCGTCTCGTGAAAGAATGAAACCGGTATCAGCTTGTTTGGTTCGTTTACAGTATATGTTTAAATGGAACGTCGTGTGAATCGGTCGTCCAACATTGAGAGGCGAAATGTAGTGCGGTTTTTGTGATCCCACTGAAATTCATCGACAAATACGTGAAGTGTACGTCGATAAAGCAATATCGAGACCCATAGTTATGGTGTGCCGTATGTTCTGGGAAGGACGAGATTATGTGGAGATGAAGCGTGCAGCGGTTGGCCGTCAACTTTTCTTATACACAGATGCAAATGTTGATCGCGTCGACGTTCTATCGGATCTCCTTTGCGTTCGGACCGTTGAAAGCAGCCCCGCAAGGAGGAGAGCATTTAAAGAATTTCGTCATGAATTAACCGATGTTTCAAACAGGGCATCGAAAAATTGATACCACGTTATAACAAACGCTTGAACATTTTCGGGGTGAATAGGTCGAAAAATAGGGAGATCGTTCCCCATTAAAGTTAAGGAAGAAAAGCTCAAACTATTTTTCAGATATGGGGAGATAGTTTTCCGATGAGTAGGCTGAAAATGTGTGGATCACGAGAGAAGTTAAGGAAATACTGAGGTCGTCAATGCGAAGCCGAGCAGGCAGTGATGGTTGAATACTTTAGTAATTAAGATGGCGCGACACGTAAAACGTACAAAAAAACAACGTATTTTTTTCATAACTCTCGTTCTTTTAATTTTGTTCTCGAAATTACCATTCGATGCCCTGTAATCTTTTTTTTACGTCGGAGGTGTCAAATGAGAAATCATGTAACCTTTTTTTTTGCATCATATGTGTAATGTTTAAAAATGACGCAACCCGATTCTCTTATAAGAATTGTAAAAGCTTATCATCATGAAGCACCGCGATTTTTTTTTTTTTTAAGACTCAGTTTTCGGGGAAAACATAGAATACGAGTATGTACGTCCGCATTGAAGGTGGAGAAAAAAGCGGCGATGATGAAAAACATAAATATCGCTCAGGCGTCCGTAATAACCGTTTTGGGTCGTAATACGATTAATTCGGTTACTTCGGAAATTCACTGTGATCTGTCGATAGTTGTGAAGTAAATTTTATTTACTCGCGACGGTAGTAACGGAATATGGAACTTTATTTGTATCTCTGGTTTTGCACGATTCTAAATAAATATTTGTTATTGACATGTGACATTCCGTGTTAATGTTACGAACAATTATATACTTGTTTCATGCCGTTCAATCGAGCTGTGTGCTCATTTGTTTGTCTATTTTGTGACTTTTTCGGTTTAACAAACAAACGTCCTTATATCATTTTTGCTCAATCATCGCTACTGACTATGTTAAAACAGAATCGAAAGCAGATTTTTCGCTGTACAATTTTTACAGAGTAAACATGGCGCAGACTCGACTGACAGATATTCGTAATAATCTGCCAGAACCGATTGCATTTAAAATCGTTGCTTTATTGTTGTCACTGAAAGTCGTCTACAGTGTCAACATTGCGGTTGCAGCGATTCGAAATTTATCACTTTTCTACGTTCTCAAGAGAGACGTAATCTTTACTATCTCTCTCAGTTGGTAACAATTTTTATCCAAGATGAAAAACGACAAACTAGTTAACAGCAGCAGTGTCCCCTTAGGTGCATAGAAGAAAGGAGAAAAAGCGGTGATAGGAAAAAAAAAAATATTAACGCAAAACTGAATTCTTTTTAAAATTGGTAATTTTCTTCTAATTTGGTTCTTAAGGCGGAGGAAAATGTAAATATAAGTCCCCCCGGAAGTATAATAGAATAATTAACGGTGTATATCGTGCGTCAGTTTATTAAATTCGATACTTAACTCTAGCCAATATCGATTTTTGGGTGGTTTTTAATAGTTTCATTCCACGTGGTATGCTCAAAAATTTGGCACCTGTTCCTATTGAAAAAGATGTTTTTGAAATATCTTCTAGAACTTTCGCGATGTCCAAAAAGTGTTGCAGCTGGTGGTACAAACTTTCAGAGGATCTCGTATTACGGGATTAATATTTAATGCAGATCAGCTTTTATCAATGTTACTTTTAATAAATGTCATTAATCTAAAAAAAAAATTAAAAATGATAGAAAAAAAATAATCAACGACGACATGTTAACTGGTTTTATAACTTGTAGCTTCTTTAATTTATACGTGAAAAAATAAAATTTGAATTTCGCAGTCATCCTTCCCATATGTGTTATGTCTTTTTTTTTTTTTTTCTTTCTTTTTTAGGTTGGGGGCACAAACCTACCTTAAATACTGCTGTAAAAGAAATTCCGCAAATTGACTAGGATCACATCTAATTTGTGTCGGTGTGTACTTGTACTGGAATGTATATCTGTCAAGAATGAAATAAAAGTTCCAGAAAATAATATTCAGCGTGATAATGGTCTCTACAATTCTACAATAATGATACCGTTAATAATGTTATAATTAAATGAATAAAATTTGCAATTTTACTTATAATTAGCGATCGTTGTTTTGTAGGGTATCGACGAATACAAAACCGGTTTTTAAAAAAATTCTAGATTATCTAGATATTAGTAGTTTTCGGGGATAAGAGTTTTTTTGTGATTTTATAGCGGCTACTGAAAGAACATCTCATCAAGAAGAAACCAAAGTAATTGAGTAATTTTTCCCGGAAAACCGGCTGTATTTTATTTATTAGCTTTTAAAAATTAACTAAATTTCGAGATGGAGCGAAATAAATAAATAAATTATTGATAGATGAAAAAAAAAACAAAAAACAAAAAAACTGCGCAAACAATTATTCCAATAAAACCGGCCATCTAGATGAAGGGGTGCTTTGATATAATTACCGGCGGGGGAGGGGGGGCACTGCGTACGATATTCACTAAGGAATAAATGAGAAGCGGAGAAATAAATATTCGCTTAATTGCGTATAGAGGGGGAATTTCACTGGAAAGCTGAGAAGAATTTCAACAGTTTTACTACTAATAAAATCGTTTTTCACTGTCAGCGTTGCTCAGCTTCCTTTACCGTTGAACTTTTTCCTAATTAACGCAGATTAATTTTGCTCGCATATATAATACACATAGGTGACAAAAGTTACTTTACAGATTACGCTATATAGTTGGGTAAGGTCATAAGTAACTGAGCTTGGAAAGAAAAAGAGTCTGATAACATTGGCACCTATCGCTAGCATCTAATTAGTATTAGCATATTTCATCATGTTGAGCACCACATCAAGCAGCATATACACACACATATATATATAATATACTTTATGAAACACGTAATGATTTTTAATTGTTTAGGAAATCCAAAGTTGTTGAAAGTTCTCGGTAAGAAAATGTGTGATTTTCGGAACTGAATTTTCTAACGTTTCGTAATTTGCAAACTCATTAGCTCGACTTTTCGCTCTTCAGTCAAGAGAAACTGCTCTCGAACGTTTAAACAGCTCTGAAAAAAAACAATGAAAAAAAATCTTTCTTCAAAGGCTCCAGAATGTGAGCTTATCCGATTTCCGTTTACGCGCGAAAACGCCATACGAGCGCGTCGCGAGCGAACGGTAGCGCCGCACGTACGCGCGATTTCATAACGGTGCGGTCGGGAGGCAGTACTGCGCAGACGGAGAAATGCGCGCGAAAATTGCCGATATAAATAACGAGAGAGTAGTAAATAGCCGCGGCGGAAGACCCGGGAGCGGCTGGTGGTACGCTGCTGGTAATAAAATGTGACAGAGCGAAGACGTGGAGAGGACGAAGAATAAGCGCGGGATGCGGCGACAGCGACAGCGGCAGCGACGGCGGAGGATATAAAGAATATCCACATGCCGCAAGTAGCCTGATTTATAGGGCAATAAAGAATTATAATTAAAGAGAGCAACTTATGGAGTAGCTTTTGCAACGGCCACGTCATAGAAATACATAAATTTCGATGATCAACTGACTTCACTATTGGCCGAGTCGTCGTCGTCGTCGTCGTCTATGCGGCACTGCCAGTCACTCTGCCGCGCTCAACGGTCGCCCATTTACTTCATCCCTCGGGTAAAGCGCTGCACGCAACCATGCACGCTCACTCGCACACCTCTACAGATAAGTACGCGCGCGCGCGCGTATATGGATTTCCATCATTAGCGAGGGGGTATTTTTATTAGGGGTAGCAGTTATGAGAAGTGGCTAGGGAAAAAATTGGCGGTTTCAGGGGTGCGGAGTGCACAATGCGCGATCGAGCCATAAATCAAGATAACGCGCCGAACGTCACCGACTGACCCATAACTCTTCAGATTTTTGGCACATGAACTGAACGACAGTCGACCAGCGCTAATGCAGCCCGGCGCAGAACACCTTTCCTTCGATTCCATCGCACCTCCTCTCCGTCCGCGGCGCCGCTCTATATTTACTTACCTATCAGCGAGACCGCGCGCCTACCGTTAAATTTATTCCGTGTAACTTCCCGATCGCCTCTTTTCCCTCATTCTTCCCGCTTGACAAACTCCGATTGAACGACAATCGTTTCGAACAATATTTCGGATTTTTTTTTGTGATTTTTTTTCCGCTGCCGTGTCCGAGCTTTTGAAGATTTCACGTATTGACAAAAAATTCGAAAAATTACGCAGTTAATTGCGAATCAAAGCGGCCTATCTGCGTGGATTAATTCTGATGTAATTGCCATAACGGGAGAAAAAAATTGCATTCAAGAAAGGTGCATAAGTTTCTTAGCGGTCTGTTGTCGCATATGTACTACATATGAAGACTGATAAATGACCCGAAATGCATCGTCACGGAACTTTAATTAAATAGCTGCAAATATTGTTTGTGCTTTTATCGCTCGAAACGGTGTAGTTTGAAAGATGTTTTAGCAGTCTGTATTTATTTTATTAGTAATACGCCGGGGAAACTTTAGTCTACATTTCCCGGAACAAAAAAAAAAAAAAAACCGATTTCGCTTGAGCGTATTAATTGAAAATATTTTGAGAGCAAATGACACGGGGAAAAAATGTCAGAGTTTGATGTTTATTGTACTCTAAGCTGTGTGTATGTTGGGAATGTTTTATCTACTTCTAATCATGTTTAGACGTATGTGACAACTCTGTCACGCATTTTAAATGTTTGCACTGGATTGTTTACAATGCGCGTAATAAAGTATATTTCATTCAGTTCCGGGGGGATAAGTAGTTTCGTTACTTGCAACTCGGTTACGTGGGTCACATTTATTTCACAGTTGCTTTTGATTACAGCAATTAATCGACGAATTTTTATACGAATAACTAAAATTACGGTGGTGGTCTTCAGGTGTAAATATGTGTTTTCTTTCACTCTTCTTTTTAATCGTATACAATTGTGTGAACCTTTTCATTTTTAATCCTTACTCGCTCTTTAAGTAGTAGGACCGGACTCGGCAAAACTTGTTATCAACTTTACGCCTACGATTTCGATGAAATACATATATTGGGTTCCGTTTTACACACTTTACCCGGAAATGTAAATATTGCATTTTTTAACAGTTGATCAGATAATTGTTCTCATTATATTTTATATACATTCTGTTTTTTGTTTTTAATTTTGTATTTTTTTTTTTTTTTTAAAAGAAAATTTACTAATTTTCCTAATAATGATCTAAATGTTTTGTTAATTCGAGGGGAAAAAAGGAAGTATTTTGATGATCTCTCACGTTTCATACATATAGAAGTGTGTGTACATTATACGTTTGTACGCGTGGTGGTACGATATATGTATGACGAAAAATCAGTATTATAAGAGTAATTAGAGATACGATAAATCGAATAGATTATTATTGCTCGGACGGAAACGGCTAATTTAAATTGCGCCAAATCGAAATAATCGGGTTTTATGTAGAGTATTATCTCTTACGATAGGTGTGTGTGTGTGGGGTGTATGCGTATAGATTGATAATTGCATGAATATATTGTCAATTTTAACTTTAATTATAATGATTGATGTAAAAAGTAGAGTTCTTTTTTCCTTCTTTCTGGAAAGAAAAGGACTGCTAGCATTTTTTAGGCCCGCAAAATGAAATAGACGGAAGCTCTGCCGGTTAAATAATGGACTGTGTCGAGCCAGACATTTGTCAGAATAAGTACTGGGAGCTGGCACGGCTGCAGATATTTGAGAACCCCTGTCGTACGGCGGGTGATAATATGATTAAAGAGGAAACCCGCAGCTCCTCGACTTTGATGGACACCATCCATCAAACCAGTCGACGTCCGATGTCGCAAGCCTTTTACTACCCACCCTATCGCCTGTCCTTTCCTTACGTCGACGTCGCAACTGTTTCCCCTTTTTAGCCGTCCTCGTTCCAGAACATGACCCGAAATAGCGACGCAATGCTAAGCCATTTATTTGCTTACTCTCTCTCTCGCTCTCGCATCGCCCTGTCGCTCCCTACCTGCCACCCGCACCCCTGCGCTATCTGTGCGCTCCAGATCGGGAGCTGGCCTTCCTTTTGATAGCCTTTACGACGTTGGCCCTTCATCCGGGCCGTGCTTCTTTTGTCTTCGTCGTCGCCGTCGTCGTGGACCGGGTGGCGAGGTCAGACTACATTTTTTACCGGATCCGACCAATGTTTTAAGTATGTGTCGCAATTTTGAAATTCTCTCCGCGTCCTTTACCGCCCATTATTTGTTGTTAAACAAACATATGACACGGAGAAGGAAAGTGAGAACGCTGTCCGCTTTTTATTTTCAGAGCAGGGTGGGTCGGCGAATGGGCATGGGGGGGGGTCTATCGCAGAGTTGTCGGTGAATTATTATCGTCAGTCGATCTTGCGATCGGATAATATTGCGACAGATGATCTAAATCCCACGAATAAATGTACTCCGTTACCATGTGACGCACGATCTTACGCCGTTCGTATAAAATTTATGATCCATCAAATTCTCTTCGTGCCGGAGAAAGTGTTCTGCGGAAATCCAATTGCCAGCCTTTAATGGCCGTATTATTTTTCCGGCAGACAAGAGACGGACATTTATCTCGTCGCGCGTCGAGCTTTCGCCACAGAGAGAGGGCCTTTCCGTCGAATTATTTCAAAGGCCGATTTTTTACTTTTCGATATCGAAAGTGCGTTCAGCGTCCTTATTTTCGCCATACATCACGCGTAAAAAACCCTACAAAGACACGCCTCCTCTTTCTCGGCTGCTTAAGAGCCTTCTCCTCGGCTGACACATATGTCATCGAGAAACGTTTAATTTTTATTACGAATAATTTATTATTCGACAACGATGATTTTTCTTTTTACCGAGGCGGGCTGTATTTTAATTGAGAAAACGCGTTTAAAAAAAAACGCGATTAATTAATTAATTAATTAATTATTACCTTTTTTTTCTCCCGCCCAATAATCCAGACTAAAAGTGCAGGTGAATTGCGCGGTGAAAAAGACGGATCGGAAGCGTGATAAAAATTCAAGAGCTAATCGACTGACGTTCGAAGTTCGGCATTTTCGCTTATTTTTTGCCATACTTTACGGAAAATTACTTTAAACAAATCATTAATTTCAGCGAATGCCCGCGATATTTCTAATGTCTATCGTAATGTTTAGCGAGGGAACATTGGATAAATGATAGAATTGGTTTTTTCGAAAAATAAGTTTCCGAAAATTCCGTACGCTTTTCTTATGAATCTCACCTGTCGCGGGCTTGCTCTAAATACTTTCACACAGAGTTGATATATTTTCAATATAGCTAGTTGCCATTTTTATATATCAAGTCTATGCCGTAACAGCTAGTCTTGGTATTCCACAAACTTGGGTTTTCCGGGAATTCTAAAAAAAAATGCGATGAAAGACTGACAACATCTTCATCGTATTGGAGCACCAATGGGAGCGCATTGTTCAGTCGAATAGTAGATGGATTACTTCGAAGGATGGCAGGAATAATACTAATAGTGCTCGGTTTTACGAAAAGGTAAATGAGAATTACGGTGGAATTGTGAGATAATATTTACCGATTTAATTTTTGTAGATGGATCAGTGTGGGGGTACATACACTGTATACGGCAGTCTCGAGTCTGCCGGATTTTTTGGCTATTGTCGATAGTATTTAGAGTGCGTAGAAATAAAAAGAATCCCTCTATAGTGTCGGATTCATTAACAGTGTGGAGTAACCCAACTATCGAATTTTGAGAAAACGTACACAATTGTTGTTTTAAAAAAATCAGAAATACAATACAATTACAGTTAAGACGGCCGAAAGTTAGACCAGAAAACTCGAAACTGCGAAAGAACTTAAGAGAAAATAATGATAAGAAACGCGTAAAAATCCGGCCCATATAACCTCCCTTTTCTCGGAGGAAAGTTCTGATCGAATATCAATTTGTGCACACTTTTCATTACATGATGACAGATGGAAAATTTCTTAATTGTCATGGCGAAATTTTTTCCCCTCCAACTGTTGCAATTGTTATCGGCGATGCAGAATTGCAGCGTAATTCGTTCGAAATTGCTGCAACAGAGCGAGAGAGAAAACGTTTGCAATGGGGGTCGGTCGAAATACGTTTTTATTATTTCGCGGTTCCCCTGCATTTTATTATTTTAGTGGATTGACCGACAGAAATACTGAGACAACCTATCACGAAATACTGAATACGCAAGAAACGTTGGGGGGGTGATATGCAAAGTCTTTTTGCTACATCGTTATCGTTCCGATGGCGGTTCTATTTTGCTCCTGACAACACACTGTCATCATTGGTAAAACACGATAATACCTCTGCCTAATCCACAATGCGTGACTGCATTCCGATTCTTCTACACACTTCCGGCTCAGCTTGAATTAGCCGGCTGCAACTTTTCTCGAAATAACTGTGATCGCGTTCTTTTATTGGCAAAATTTCCCAAGAGACTTATCCGTAAGACTCAAAAAATGTTCAACTATCGGCTTCATTTGCCTAAAAAAGATTAAAAAGGGGGCTCCGGCGTTCTTTCTCGGTGGCGGCACAAACGGTGCCGAAGATGTACGGTACTTATCGGATCATTCTTTGAACTGTCATATGAGCGTCGACTATAGTGGAAATCCGAAGAAGTTGATGTGTTCAATTGAAGCCGGACGGAACGATTTCCCCCTACGGAAACGAAAAAACTCAAGTGCGGCTGGGTGGGGGAAGGTAACTTCTTCCGATGATAAAATCTTCGGTCGGACATGCGGCTGACAAGTGCCGGGTGAAAACTGCTGGCGATCGCGTCCGATCGGAAAGTTATTGACGAACGAGGAACGTGGGGGGAAATCTGCTTATTCGGCAATAATTACCCGAGAACAGGGGATATGTTTTAGAGGTGGTCGGAGAGAGATAAGTTTAGATTTCGGTTTCGGCGGAATTATGTAAAGCGTTGCTTGCGCTAGGCAAACGGCATTTGATGTGTGTTTCTTTTGTCTAGCTGTGGGGGGCTAACGCTGCAGCAGCTGTTATAGCGAATATCTGCCGTCGCCTAGCCAGCGAGCATGTTTGAAGGACATAATTCACTCAAACGTTTGACACTTTCGAATTGTTATTTACCCCTGCGCCGCGCGTCCATCGTTCAATTTGACAGTATACGCCATTAAAATTATTAATTATATACACGCACACACACACAGGCGGCGACTACTCCGCCCCTTCCGCGCGGACTCGTCTCTCTGTCGCAGCGCGATCTGTGGAGCCCCGCGTTAGACGTGTGTTTCACCGACGGAGAGGGCCGATGATTTTTATCCATCGCCTGTCGCTGTCGGTCTCTCGGTGGCCGCTCGTCTTGTACGGCGATGCCGGTCGTTGTTTTTCCCCATCTTCTTAGTAGTAATGTGCTTCTCTTTCTTACACTTGCGACGCTGTCGTCGTCGTCATCCCTCTGCCGCGTCACACATCATCGCTACTACACCTTTCCAGAGAAGAGCGCGATATATTCGCGCGCTCACAGTGCCTGGGTCGGGGGAGTGAAACGTTTGGCGCCCTTCACTCAAAAAGTAAACTCGCCGCGGCAAAGGTTCCTCTCTCCTTTATAAAACATTTGTTGTCAGTAGTATATTATAGTTTTCCTTTTGATGTGTCAACGTGAAAATATATGGCCAAGATTAATGTAAAACAGTGAGTTCGAATCGGCTGGCCCGCCGGCCTCAGCCAGGCCCCGGCCACTCGCCGCTCGTCGTGCGTTATTTATAGGAAAGACGATTAAACGCCGGGCGAGCGGTAGTCTCTCATTTTTATGGCAATTTCGCCGTCTAAATCAACGCTCACTCGCGCACACCACCAACGCGATCGCGTCCATAAATTTTAGCCGCCCGCAGGACCAGGCTGTCGAGGCGGCAGTGTGTTGTGTGTGTGTCCTAGTGTGCGTGCGCGCCTAGTGTAAGTGGAAATTTTTATTTAGCCACGGCGACACAGACCGTTTCGTCGAATATGATACGATTACATAATGGCACTAAGACTAATATTTATTATCGCTTTTTCACAGCCATGTGAATCATCGCGCGTCCTCCGGTCCTCCGGTAGTGCGCGCGTTGAATGTTTTTGCGATTTGCCATTATTTCATCGCCGCGCCATCTGCCTGTCTGCGTGTGTGTAGCTGCAATTAGTGTCGTCTTCCTAATGTTCGAACCTGTCTCTGTAAAAAGTTTCTTAAACATCACCAGTGGCTGTATTAAGAGTTGCCTGATTGCAACTGACCATGTCGACGAGATTTTTCTATTTACGAAGACGTTAACGGTGGAAAAATACGGATGACCGGGACTAGAAAGACTTCTTCTTTTGGTGCACAAGTCAGATGAGCTCGGGTCGCTTACTTTTTCATTGTTCCGAAGTAGCGCGCACGCTTGCCATTTTTGAATGGCGGGCTCACAGGAAAACGAAGAGACTTTTTTCCTGCCAAGCGTAGTGCGAAATTTCTCTGCAGATTTTTTTTTTTTTATTTTGGAATTTGTTTTTGATCTGGCTAAATATAATAATAAGTTGCCCCCCCCCCCGGCATCTATTTCGTCTCGCTTCGCATCTTCACGTCGTTCCACAGGTGTGCATATTTTGCGTGAAATATTTGTTTTGAAGTCATCTGTGTCTGTAATTTCTTGCGAGGAGAAAGAAACATTAGGTCTCTCCGTTAGAAGACCCTCTTACATTTCCTCCCGGAGCTTTTACCCTTATTTCGGATATCAGTCTAGTAATTAGCCGCTTGTTAATATGTATATTTGGTTCGTTATCTGGGACCTGGTTTCTCCTCCACACGTACAAACATGCGTGTTAAAATATAAGATGTCAACGGCTCCGAATGAAAATAGCACTCGATCTTTCGGATAGAGTCCGTGGTTGTAATATTATTAGTTCATTAAAAAAAACCTTTAGAGATGCCACCCGCCCGAATCTTTTCGAACTCGTCAATCTGATTAAGCTATCGGATTTTAATGTTACCCGATCGAAACAAACAAACAAAAAAAAAAAAAATTGTATTAGCGTTATTTTTCATAAGTATTACAAATCCTACAAGCCACAATATGATAATAACGAGTATGGCGACAAATTCAGTGATTATACGATTAGAAAATAAATCGGTACCGTGGTAATAAGCGACTTGCAACGAAATTTGTTGAAACTTTTTTCACTATTTACTGTCGCCTTAATGACTCAACAGCGATCTAACAGATCTTACGGCTGATTCTGCAAATGCTGATGTTATTTCGTAATTCCTGAAACAATCCGTTCACGAGGATGGGGTAGAAAAACGACTGTCTTCCTTCTTACAAATCTTGGATCCTTTCTTCCTTTGTCTTCTCCGTGACCGATCACTATCATTTTCACCCACGGCTGGGTATTTCACCAACGGAACCGCGCCAGGTAGTATTGTATTCACCCCCCCCCCCCCCAACGACAAACTGGATCCCACGCGCATCGTCTCGCTCGCACCATGTTTTTCGAGATATGTAACATGTATAATATTTACAATGTGTGCACATTAAACACCGTGTGTTATCTTTGATGAAACAACTTCCAAACTTTAAACGCGTTTTTTCATTTCCAAAATTCTCGTTTCAGCATATTTTTATTAATAACGTAAAAATATCATCGGTAAATAAAATCGACGGATAAAATTGAAAAAAAAAAAAGGAAGAAAAAAATCGTTATTATTTCACGGAGAAAGTCTACAAGTCGAGATTGTGTATGGTAACGTTCCTGAAACACGCGTTTTCCTAAGGAGATGAAACATGCATTTATATTTCTGTACTCCAAAATCTTAGCCTCCTTGTAATTCTTCCTTTATCCGTTCTTTCCCATTTCCAGCTATACTTCATCCTATTCTTCATCTTTAAAATCGTCCCTCGCGATTTAAAATCTCTTGTTTTGTAACTTTTCCAGTTGAGGTTAGCTCAATGCCAAAGAAAAAGTCGAAAAAAAAGTCTATGCATAAATATCTCTTTCGTTAGTTTTTCCGCTACTAAAAAAATATTTTTTTTTTATACGCGTTTCAAATGGAGCTTTCGTTCTTGTATTTTAAAATAGCAGCGGGATTTCACGGACGCACTTCGATTGAATAGAAAGCGCGCGAATATGACGCCTCTCTAGCAGCGTTGACGGGCAAAAATTAATTTTTAAACAACGAAATAATTGCTGCAGATTCATACGAACTGAAGCGGAAAAAACAACTTTCGCGGTATTTTCGGGCTAATGCTAATCTTGGGGGAGGATTAGAGAGACGTTGCTGCTCGGGGGGTAGCTGTGAAAATGGAGGAATTATAGATTCGCGTGAAAAGGAAATAACAGTTGCTCTGGGAATGAGGAAAACGAAGGTGAATTGAAAAGGAAAAGGAAGCAGCGGGCGAGCGGCGAGAGAGAGAGAGAGTGAGAGAGAGATGGGGAGGAAAAAATTGAAAGCGCGAAAAAAGTTGCTCGCTTTGAGAAAAGGGGAATAAAAAGATGTTGTTGAAGTAACAAAATTGTCCTTGTTAACAACGGCCGTGGCTGTAGCGCGCTCTAGAGGTACTTGTGTATATAATAAAAGGACGCGTGCAGTACATTATCATAAACTAGCGAGTCTCCGTCTCTCTCGGTTAATTCGACTGCGAGCGCCCATCACTGGGCGCGCTCGACAAGGATGAAACGGATGGACACGATGGTTACGGGCGAGTTTTCGGGCAGCAGTCTAAGGTGCTGGCGCGCTCATGGCGCGGTACCTGTCGCTTTGGCTGGCTAGCCAACTTTTGATCAACCTCGACCGGCTGCTGCGCACCCAGTTCAGCTTGCCGCTACGTGTTCTTAACTTTTACGCCGTGCGCCCCCGTGCGGCTGCGCGGCTGCGGAACGACACGATCGCGCCTTACAGTCGACCGACGCGGAGAGAGAAGGACGAACAGCGTGGGAAAGAGAGTCGACCGGTGCTGCGGTCGAAAGAGCGAGCAGGAGGCAATACGTGCTCGGACGACTGAGAGAGCTTCGGATCTGGTTCGGCTGCTGGAATGGGAGGGCCGATGTCGGTCGCAGCCTATATCTGTATAGGATGCGTATACAGCATCAACCCTGTTAACCTTAGGGTGTCTCATCGTTGTTTTCGGTGGCGACGGCAGGAAGGTGAGTATTTGGTCCCGCGCCGCTTGCAGCATCCCTTTCTTACTGGCGCGAATTATCATCTCCACGTTTACATAGACAGATGATAGCGCATCCGCTGGCTGCCTCTGTTACAACAGTAGCTATGCACATCTCGGCTCTTGTTAGCAACCGGCTAGTTGCTGACAGACAGTAAACTTCTTTAATCTACCGATTTCTCGGTTGCGGTTTTTCGTATTCGTTTTCGTTTTCGTTTTTTCCCCGTTCTCGATAAATATAAACAAACGAATAATATTCTCGAATGTGTATCATCGATGAGGCATTGTCGTCGTTTTTAACGAATATTATGATAGAAGCGACCAACGGCAATTTGTCGTCATTAACATACACCATCGCCGCTCGGATAGACATCATTTGTCAGTGTTTGAAACGGAGTTCGGTGCTCTTTAACCCAGATGACGGAACAGGCAACGAAACTGAACGCAACAGGTAAACGTTTTACAAGTCTCTTTAATTTAAAGCTTTTACCGTTTCTCACGCTAGAGGCTTCATCGTATTATTATTTTTATTATCCTCTTGCTCTTATTTATCAAAAACGCTCTAACCGCCAACAACTCTACTTTCCCTGTTCCCCCCGGGGCTGAAAATTAATTTTTCAAAATTACCTTATCCGCCTTGCGCAGCCGGAACTTTTAAATTTCGATTAAAAATATTTTCGCTTAATGCGTAGAATTAAATATTTTTTAGTCGGATAGTGTCTATCCTTTTTGATTTGATTTTTTCTTATCAAATGTTTTTTTCTTATCAAATGTTTTTTTCTTATCAAATGTTTTTTTCTTATCAAATGTTTTTTTCTTTTTTTTCCATCGTGAACTGTATTTTCACTTATACATGTACTTTTTTTTTTATGTGTTCCGGCAATGTAAATTTATTGACCCGAATAATTTCAAGTATTAATTAAAGAAAGCTGAAGATTTATTCTTTGGTAAATCATTTTTCTGTAAGAAACTATTTTTCGAAACTTCAAACGATTGACGTTATTTCGCGTCTTAACGTTTGGCCAAAAAATCTTTTCTATAGTGTAACATTTGTTCATTTTTAATTCACGTTTACAATCTCTAATTATTCGTTATTATTATATATGACTTAACTAAAATTCCGGCTACCCGCTCTGAGAAAACAAGAAAAAAGAGAAAAATCTTCTTCTAATATCGAAACATTTTGGAGGCGTTATTATTTTTTTCTGTTACTTTTTTAGAGAAATAATATAACTCTTTTAATCGGTTTTGCCAATTTTACCCAATAGGGCGGCGGGTGCGCCTTTTATTTTATTTCTAAACAATCTTTTGTAAATATACAGTCGTAAAGACTCCTGCACTACACTTGTCGAAGGTTTTTCCTGTTCGATTTTTAAAAATATTAGGCAGTCGTATGAAAAAAAAGAAAATGAAAAATCCACACCGATTAGTAGCTTAATTCTTCGTGAACATTTCATAATTGAAAACCGGTCAGTGGATTTTTTGATTAATTTTTTTTTTTTGGGCTTGATTAATTGCTAGTTACAGTTAATTTAACAGAATGATAATCTCGGTAAAGCAGTTTGCGGACATCAAAGTAGTTTTTGATTTTAATTTAGTATCTCTAATGGTCTGCTGTTTTTTTGTTTTTTTTTTTCATTTGTATTTTATATATTTATTAAGAGTGTTAAAAAAAAATCGAGATTTTTCAATTATCTAAAATATGAATAATAATAAATAATTTTGCCTTTTATTATACTAATACGGTTGTTGTTTAAACATTTTTTTTATTATTATTACTCTTTTGGAGGGCGTATTAATTATGTATATTAAAATCAGCGCCAGTGATCTTTTAGGAAGTTTCAACGAGCGACAGCGGTATACCTACGTATTATTTACTTTTATATATTTGTATACATACGTGAATGCCGAAAAACGTATATTGTTTGTCGTCTGACGGTGCATGCTAACCTGACAAACTACCGAATCCTATTTTGTTCTGATTTTCACTCTGTAGGAGTACTCTCTGCGTGGAATGATAATAAAGAGGCACAAAATTTGCCGATTTTACCTATTTTTATTCAAGGCTTCTAGATCGCGACAGACACAGCTTATAAAAAGTCCAAGGATTTTCAGCTGAACGGTGATAATCATCACGGAGAGAGAGGGAATGCGTATCTCTAAATAAATCGATTCGTCAAAAATTTAAAAAGAAAAAACAAAAAAAAAAAGCATAATTCACATTGAAAGTTCAAGGAAGAACAACGACGGCAAAGTAGATAAACAATTTATGGGGAAAATGTGAAAGAGTCTCAAAAAGGAGTAAAAACTAGATAATTGTCGTGATAAAAGCAACGTGATTTTTTTGCAAATGAGGCTCTCCGTGTTGATTCTTATAAGTATTTCGGCAAGAAAGCTTCGAGGGAATCAGAGCTATTACTACTGCATAATAAAAGTATCGGTTATACGAAAGCGTTTTATTATTTAATTTTTTCTAAGTATAATTTACTCTACAATGTAATTATAAAAAAAATTATACTTTCTTAGAATATTTTTTAAAAATTGAAATTACCGAAAAATGAATAGAGAATCTTGCAACAAAAATTATAATAGTTGCTACCTAGAAATATTACTTACACTCAAATCTTAAATTTTTACCAAAACTCTATTGTAATAGTGTTTACTGTTGTGGAATGCACTTAGGGTTTGTTTTATTTATCGGATTAATGATATTCCCGAAAGAAATGAAAATTGAATAGAGAAAATAAATCTTTACCGGAAATATAAAGCTCACCGACTCATAAAAAAAAAAAAAAAATTAAAGATTTGAACAACGGGTATATTAATTTACAGGCGAAGCTGCGAGGGCTATCCAGAAAAAAAGATCACAAAACTTTTTCGCATTAATCGTTTTTATTCGATTTCCTTTTCTGCCTTTAGTTTCTCAATTTCCGAATAGACGTGTAAGAGAAGAAAGAATATTATCGAGCATGATAGCGATAGAGTCGTAAAATATTAAACAGAAATAATATGTTATACGATATCATCGTAATTTAGTACATAATCAAAAAAGTTTCATATGTGTTTACATATACAATTTATTGGCATGTCTATAATAATAATAATAATAATACGCGTAGCAGTATTAGGTGGCATTGTGCTTCTAGGGGGGAGATATTGAAATATACAGAGTATTTTAAATTTGATCGGTACGTTCAAATTTGCAGAGAAATACAAGAATCCGACTATGGTCTTGGAATCGGAAATCAACGAGATGATAGAACGTATAAAATCCAGTTCATCGATTTAACGAGTAAATAAATCGTTATAGTAGGTTAAAATGATTGCATATACGGGTGAACATGTCTTTTTCTGTTTTCTCGCCTACAGGTTTTTATACTGTTGAAAGTACGGTACATTAAATAGCGCGTTCAGTGATGTGTTCACATTATTTCTAAGCCAGGTAATAAAAAGTGTGCAGCATATTTTAAAATCAGTGTCAAGTTTTCAACGCAGATAATTTGGGAGGACGTGTGCTGTCTCTTACCTTAAAGGTAAAATTCGGCGCGCTTCTATTTTGACTTCTGCTCCCCAGTTTGGAATTGTCAATTGACTAAACTGCCGTTTTCGATTTCTTTTGAGGTATTTAACGGGCTCCGAAGTTTTACTTCTGATAATCCGGAAAAAATAATCTGATAAAAGCGGAAATAAAATATTGAAATGGCGCGCAATTACACTCATCACAGCCAAAGTATTTCACAAATGGAAGCTATTTTTTTTTCTTTTTTTTTTTTTTTGTGGAACATTTGTGAAATGCTCGCGATGAAAAGTCTAATAAAAAATTACGCGCGAAGCGATGAAAAATAGGTTTCAGTTGATGCCCTTTTCGGACTTTTCCCAAATATAGATTTAAAAAATGGAGATTTAAAATGGAGACTCAAAATGGAGATTGAAATTTTTCACTGTTATTAATTATCGCTTTATAAATTTCATAAAGTCCGTTAAATTTGCGCAATCGCAAAATATAGACACAGTAATGGATCTGTTTTAAATGTTTTTAAGTAAATTCCATTTTTAAAGTATACTCCTTTGTAATTCGCCATGGCTTTTCAAAATTCGCTAATTCAGACTTTGTTAAAAAACATAAATCAAATAAAGGTTTATTAAAGAAAATTATTTACGTTATAAAATAATTTACTCCACCGAGTGGAAATTTAGATTTAAATAATGGTGAAATCAAAAAAAAACTTAAATGGAAAAAACCTAAAATCGATATATAAACAACAAAAAAAATGAAAAAAAATCGAATGAAAATAAGGAGTTTAGGAAAATTTCAAATTTCGATGAAAGGTTTCGTTTTGTTTGCTTTTTGCTAGTCTTTCTTTAAAGGCAAAAAGTCTTTTGTCTTTTTTTTTTAAGAGAAATTTATACATTTTACAATTTTCAGGAGTTGGTTTCCGAATTCCATATCTTGGGCTAATTTCTGTGCTGACAGGCCCATTTAAAAAAAATAAAGGAAATGGTCCTTGAAAATGTTTACTGACGATGATATTGGGTGGACTAAAGCTTTGTGAGAATGCAGCGTAATTTTACAGCGAAGTAGTGGCCATTCGGAATAATCGGAAAACGTTTAATTTACATTATTCGTCATTTTTCTTAGAATCGTATTCTGATGTACATTCGAATTTTTTATAAATGATTGTACTTTTACCCCTGGTTAATTTTTAAATAAAAATCGGTTTAGGCGCACATTGGTTCCCCGAGCGGGATATTTAACGTCTGTTTTTAAATTGTATAATCCACGAGTAGTTTTTGCTACTTTTAAGTGTTCTGCCGCTCTTTCAACAATTGCATAACGACATTAACGAACGTCCGATTTGGAATAAATTGATGCATCTGAGAATTTTCTTAAATCCGGATTGTTTTTTGTTCTTTTGTTGTTTTTTTTTTCGTTTTTTACTTTTTTTAAATTTTGCAGGTCCTTCAATTAGAGATTTCCTTCTTAATAGCGTACTGCCAAAATTTATGAGATAACAATTGAAATAAAAATTTGTGAAAATTGCAAATATCTTCCATCTGAAAATGGAGGTAATTCGCAATTTCGTAAAAAAATTGTCGAATTTTTTTTCGCAATCTATCCGTATTTTCGAAATTTTTCCCGATAAGTTCTGGGGTTTTTTCCTTCTCAGCGTACTTTTTATTTTTAATCGGTTTTAATTTTCTTGATATTTTTTGGTTCGTTTTTTTTTCTTTTTTTTTTTTCCTCCTAAATAGATTTGTCCCACGTTTTAAGAAAATCAACTTTACCTTCACGGCAATATTTCGTTTTTCTTTTAACGTCAATTCTACTGAGAGTTGTTTCTCCATCATTTCCGTGATAAAACTCGAACCAATTAATCTTTTCAAATTAATATCAGCGCGAGTGTACAAAGACGTTTTTGTTTTTGTTATGACTTTAAGTATATTTATTGAGTAACTGAAACTATACTGTGTGAGAACGACTTAATTTAACGCATACCTTATATTGTGAATGAAATATGTTAATTTTATTTAATATACGATAATGTGGTTTTCCGTTCGACAGTTATCGCGCTTAATAAACGAATAGAAAAGTTCAAAATGATTAATATAATTATTAAGCTGATTAGAAAACATTTTATATATTATAAACGAAAACATCGACATTGTTTGGAGACACTGCTGCATAATCATGATGAATACACACATCATGATTATGGAAGTTTATGTGTCGGAGTTTTAATTTTTAACACGTTAAATGTTTTCTAGTCGGCGGGGTTTATTGCTTGTATAATTATATTAGTTTGAAAACATGTTTTTCTTCTCCAAACAGTATCTGACCGTATCAAGATTTAACTAATTCCTTCCTATTCTAATTGTTTCTGGGTAAAGTTCCCCCCCCCCGCCCGGTTGACAAGCCCAAAAAAAAATAAAATAAAAAATATATATATAAAACCACTTTATAAATGATTAGTCTGTTAATTATTTATTTTAAGGCCGTTTCATGAGCATTTTCAACGCGGTTAAACTGATTTTGTAAAATAGCGAGTTAAGAGGCGTGTGTTTTTTTCTTGCATCCCCCTCATAATTTTTATATTCCAATTTCAACTAGTAGTTTTCTAAAAAATTTTCCAGTTCCAACTGGTTGACTTGTTGCTGATCATCCTAACGTATGAACTACCAGTTCGATATTTTAATTTTATTTTATCCCGGCCTTTTCCATACATTATGATGGGCATAACTATGTGCGGGAGTTGTTCACACGTATATTATATATTAGTAATTCATCTGTTTTTTCCGAATTATCATACAAAAATTATTACCGGTATCGATAAAATACGTTTCGTAAGAAAGATATCGCGGCAACGGAGACTGCCGGTTCGTTAAAAAAGTGTGAAGTAACTTTATTTTTTTTTTTTTTTTGTAATCAGGTTAAAATGTCTCTTATAAATGTTACGCTTAAATCACGGCAATTCTGTTTTCTTATGTATCTACCCACAAAGACCCACCTTGTTCGCATACCAGTGTAGTAGAAGTAGAATACAAGTTGTCTTCCGTTGTCGGACAATTCCCGATAATTCTATTAATCTTCCTTTTGTGCGTGTATTTTTTCCCTTACTTTTCATCCATTTATTATTCGTAATATACACCCTATTCGCTTCTGCTGCCTGCAGCACACGTATCCGTCTTCTTTGTTCGGTCCTTCTGTGGAGTCTGTAAGATGACGTGATTGACTGATGTAGCATCCGAACTTGAAATCTTGCAACCGACAGACAATGATCATTATTCAATCGGGGTGACGTTTGTACTAAATAAATGCATTAACTGGTTCAGTCTTGGCTTCTTGTGCACCTCGCTCCAAAAACGTGTAGCACATAACACACTAACGCTTAGGCCTTCTACAATAGATAACCTAACCTAACATACCTTTTATTAATCACTTACCTCAGTTCTGAAACCCCGGATAACCGCCCTGCATATATACCTATCGCTCGATAGCAGTACTCTAAATTCTATCAGCTGCTTGCATTTCCGATTCTGCGCTTTCAAATTCGATTTTCGAGTATTGTAATGTCTTTTCACTGTTTGCTTTCGATTTTGAAAAAGGAAAAAAAACGGTATAAAATTTTTATCGTTATTTGTTTTTTTTTTTTTTTTTTTTTATTGACCTGAACAAATACAGTTCATTTGGCCAGCAAGCTAATCGTTTATTTGTTTTCAGACGCTATTCATAAATATGAATCGATAGAAATATTTTTAATCGGTGTATGTGTCAGTGTGTGTGTGTGTGTGTGTGTAACAAATCTTGGTTTCTTACTTTATAGTTTTCTAAGATAGGAAAATATTGAAATAGAATAAATTTGACCAAACAAACACAACGAAAAAACAAACTGAGAAGCCACTTTATTTATTTATTTTTTTTTTTGAAAAAAATTAAATATATATAAAAGAAATGTGGTATTTAAATTCTAATAAAGGAACTTAAATTTAATATAAATAATTTACGTGAAAAAAAAAGAGATAATACAAAATGCATTCAAAAAATAAATAAATAAGTAAATAACTAAAAAGGGTCAATAAGTAATAGAACTCCCCAAAAGTGTAAAGTTACATATATGTACAACGTCTTCGTCCTATAACAACAAAAAAAATTGAATTATATTATTCGAAGGAAAATTACTACAAACACATTAAGAAATATGTTTGTTCGAATGCTCTTTCATCTGAACAATCTTCCTTGTACTCCTCTCTTTTATCAAGCAATGTTCCTACTTCCTATTGCGCTGCATTTATTTTTTCCCTTCCTTAGGTGCTTGACTCGTTCTTATTGAATGTTTCACGCCGCATAAAATTCTGATTTTTTCTTTACTCCCATTTCTTGGGCTATAATGTCCTTGCTGACGAACCCAAATAATATTAAAAAAAGAAATATGTTCAAAAGCGAACAAACGATCTTTTTTAAATTGCCGATCTGACTGTATTACTTTCCATTCGTCATAGTTGATAGATTTTCGTTTTGCAGCGAAAAATGTGCAGTGTCCAAGGTGCTGCTGGTCATTCTGCCAAAGCAGGGAAATGGTTGCTTAGTAGAACGCTCGATTTGATTGTCCGTTTGCGCTATTGTATGTGCGCGTATGTTTCTTAATGTGCTGTTAGAGGGACACTCGTTAATGTTAGATATTTATGACGTCTGTCGAGTAAAACAAGCGAGCGGATCATCAGATCGGAATTGAACCGGTACTCGGTTCTTTTCAGATTTCCACTGGCCGGCTAAAAACTGTTTCTTTAGCACGATTAATCTTTAAACATCTCTTCCTTACTTCAATTATATTTCTGCGCTTATTCTTAGGTCTATCTCCGATAAAAGCGTCTAGCGAAAGCGCCTAAGCACATACGCGACATTTTGCAGTTTTCATTATTTTCTATGAAATTATATCTTGATTTTTGTTTTCGCTGTTCAGCATTCCTTTTTAAAATTTCGCGCGGTGTCTTATAATTGCTCGCTTTTTAAATATTACGCAATGGCCAATCAAATTTTATGATTAGAATATGCAAAGTGTGAAATTTGTTCAGGAAATATTAAAAGGTGTCACCTGAAACATGCGCAACATTAACGCGCCACAGCGGGGTAACATTATTTGTTGTTTATGTGGGAAAAAAAATTACATTTCGCATTTACGTTACAAGAATTAATGTGAATTATAAAATGTTGCGCATGCGCTTTAGACGTCACGGCGTTCTAGCTGGACACTAGCTATGTCTCCGATCTAGCGTGGGCACACTTTATCATCCGACCTTTGCAACGGCTGACATTTGTATTATGCCACAAACACACTAGTAACTGTACGTTACGAGTTTTTGTTGATAGTGTTGCCCTACCTAACCTAAAAATATTGCTTTCACCGCAAATAACCGGAAAAATCCGAAACAGATAAGAGCTAATCGCTCAGATCCACTAGACTTCTATGACAAAAGTTAATTCCCGATGTCCGGGAATGTGGGGAAATCTTCTGCCTGACGGCACTTTGAATGTTAAAAAAGTTTACTCGGAATTTCTTATGGTGTTTCGAATCGGATTCCTTCTTCGCGTAATGACCGGTCCGATGCAATTTTTTTATTAAATACGTGTATTGTAAAGAAATATTCTCAAATTTACAATATGAGCGAGAGAGCGGGAAAATTTAATCACGCAAGGTAGTGAGACAAAAAAACGGCTTTTAATATGCGTGCACCTTTTCACGAATGCACGGTGAAATTGCCGTTATTTAAAAATTAAAGCGAATGTTACCAGAAGTGAGAATTTTAAAATGGCGCGCAATCAGAGTCAGCCGTGTAATACGAGATTTTTCTGTTTCGAAATCGCTAGAGAATTAATGTGGATAGGCTTGAAAAAGTGGAAGAATGGCATGATTTTATTTATTTGTTCCTTTTACGGGGTTAGAAGCAACAACTGGAATCGTTAACAATTTTTCTTTTTCTCCCTCGAAGTGCAGCTCGGGATTTTTTTTTTGGGTGAAAAAGGTGACTAATTTGTAGGTGGGGTAATCTCTATATGTTTCAAAAGAATCTCTCTGATAAAGATGTTGCGAAGAAAATGTCGTTTTGTTTTTTCTTTTTTAGTCGCATTCGAAAGGAAGCGGTTTATTAAAAATATTTATAGTGAAAATTAATCTTTTTAAAATTATTTCTTTTTTACTCCATCTTTCTGCACATACAGTTTTGCTTTTTAGACCAGTTTAAATCAAATAAAATTACGTAAAATAAAATAAAGTGAAATGAAATAAAATAAAATGAAATGGAATATACTAGAATGAAATGAAATGAAATACAATTAAAATGAAATGGAATATACTAGAATGAAATGAAATGAAATACAATTAAAATAAAAAGCAGCGTTTAAAAAAAATGCAAACAGTTGCCACTTCAGCCTTGTAGAAGAATTTCGAAAAATTTATTAAAGCTTATAACCTCGGCAATGGTTTTATATTTAGGTTTAGTAGATAATCTGTGGAGAGTTATCTTCTGGAAGAGACTTTTCGATGGCCATGCAAAATACTACCGACGCAGGGAAGTCGTCGTTAATAAGATTCAGTCGAGAGAACGGTATTTTTTTCACAGTGAGAAATTAGTAATTGGAAGAAAAAATAAACACAATATTATAAGTATCTTATTTTCTCTCGTTCATTTGAAACAACTAAATACTATTTTTTACTATTGTTTAACGTATTTTCCGAACAGACTAATAAAAACAATTCCAAGCCTTTTTTTTTTTTTTACTCTTCAAGATTTTGACAATTTTTTCTTAATAAAGTTTTTCAGTCTGGCTGAAACTCAGACAACTTAAAACTGTCTGTACGACGTGAACTCGACGATACATGTCTCGTACACAGGCTTTAGTAATCTTGATCGCAACTACTTAAGCATGAGTTCCGGGGGACCTGTTTTTTTTCAACGGGTTTTCAATTCGGCGCTGATTGGAAAGGTCTAACTGCGTGTCACGTTCTCGTATAAATAGATATTAACTATCGCGAGATCTCGTTGTATTTATTAAAAATATCATCGATCGGGTACGGTGTTTTATTAATTGTAAAAAGTTACACACGTATATTTTATCATCGATATAATATACATTAACCGATAACTAAATGTCAAGAATCGATTCGTGTAAATTATGATTTAATTATTCCTAAAAGTAAATTTAAACGTAATGCGCGCGGTGTATGAATAAAGAAAGATATAAATTTATAAAAAGTTGCTTCGAAACATGTCGGCAATGTTTTTCATATATAATAATAATAATAATAATAATAATAATAATAATAATAATAATAATAATAATATTAATAATAATAATAATAATAATAATAATAATAATAATAATACGCGTATCTGTACTGCGGTAATTAAAGTTAATTTATAACTTCCTAAATGGCGCGAATAATATATCGGTTTTTGTACAGTTTTCGACAGTTCAATTTGACAACAGCGCGCCTGGATCGGCAGCTAAAATAATTGCCGATTTATATGTCGAACGTATGTTTTTTGACTGTTTTCTTCTTTCAAACCGTTATTTTTCCTCCGACTATATTTATGATCATGCGATATGATTTATACGAGGCGCATGAAAAATATCCGAGAAAAAAAACCTTATTATACGTTTACAGAAGTATGATTTTTTTTTTTTCGTTTTTACTGTGATGTAATTCCGAGGGCTACATAAACACACGTTTTATTGCCAGTACAAGTAAGCTGATAATAAGCAAGATGCGTTGAATTAGATGACTTTCGCGCATTCATTTGGACGCGAAATAGAAATTCAGCGACTCCGGCGCTTATGTTATTCAAACATCCGGAGGGGGGATAATATTATGGCGGTAGAAAAAGAAAAAAGAATACCAACGCGATAGGCTTCTTTAATTGAATGTAAAAGAAGACAAACCAAACGCGAGACGAAAAGCTGTCTTTGGAAATTTTGTAGTAAGAAATGGATGAGCGCGACGGCGAAATACAATCTCTATAAATGGGAACTATAGATCGTGGCCAAGCATTAACGATTTATACTCGAACCTACGAATATAGTTCGTTCAGCGGACTTTTAAAGTTCACCGCGTACTGCGCAATCAACGGAATAATGAACACACGGGGTATTTATCAGACATTTCGAACGATTCATTTTCACATCTGTATTATCATCGAGTGGTGGTGGCGAGTGAGTGAGTAAGTCTTTTCGTTACGGTACTTTTTGCGCGCATTTCGATTTTTATGCAGCGAAAAAGAAATAATCATCCGTTTCACAATGCGCTGGCCACAATTCTAGTTCATTTCACTTGTAATAATCGTTAGTTCGCGAACTAAATAACGGATTATTTATCAATATCTCGTACGGTCGTCCGATTTTCATTTCTGTCGCATCAGCTTTACGGTGCTGACGGCCTTCGCCGGCTCTACCGAAGTACGCGATCGTATATCGTGTGTCCTCGTCGTCGTCGTCGTTTAACGTCGCACGGAGAGAGATTTTCGATTTTCGATTTTCACCGCTGCTATTATATCAGCGGCGATGATTTATCGAAGAGAAATCGTCGCTCGTCGTCGAATGACAGAAAGCGACCGTGGATATGACTTGAATTATTTCGCGGTGCGGCGATTTTCGGAGCTCAGAGCATTTGTTGTCCGCTCCGCCAGCGGCCTCTAATACGCATTTATCATCGAAGACATTCTGCGTCAGTGACGACAAGTCGATCGTTCGATAATATAATATCGCGGCGAGCTGCAGAATTTGCGCGCCGGTTTTGCCCGGTATTTGCCGTTCGTTTGATGTCGAAACGACATAAAAACGACACATCAGCAGCCTCTTCTAATAAAAAAGAATCATTAATTTCTCTAACGCTCTATTCTTTGGCCGCTCTCACGTGTACATTACACGTATAGGTGCAGGCAGTAGCAGCAGCAGCAGCAGCAGCAGCAGCAGCAGTTGCATGGTAACTTGTTGCCGTGCCACTCTTTTCCATTTTGCTGTCTGCAGAAAGGGATGATCATCGTCGACAAGGCTGCTTGGCCGAAAATTGTACAAACGTTCTTATTTGAAAGACCAGTGCGCATCAAAAAACCGACTCTGGCTACCGTTGCTGCTAGTCGCCCGGGATGTGTCCTTTGAAGTTAAGACCGATGCTGCGGCCAACAGTGATTTACGAGACGACCCCGGTGCTGCCACTCTCTTCAATACGTCCACCCGTCGTACGCCTGCACACATTCCTTTCGCCGATAATGGAGCGGCCACTTCCCCCCTCCTCTAACCGGATTATTTGACATATCACATCTTGCTCGCTTCCGTGTCGCCTTATAAAATTCCTCCGTATTCGATCGAAAATTAATAACCTTTTCATTCTACGCACTAGTCTCAGCTTCGGCTTTCGCTTTTCTCTTCTTTTTGTTACAAGTGCTCTTTTTTAAATAGCGCGCAGTGTGTTCCTCATCCGTTCTTCCACGCTATTTTTTCGCTTCCTTTCTCTACCGGGGCCGGAACGAAACTGATAGCGCCGCTTGCAGAGGAAGATTCTTCCTTCACAGTTTACGGCGCGCATTCCTACTTTCGGTGGTTTCGGAACATTCGCTTCCACTTAAATGACGTGCGTGTCCGGCTTTATTAATTTCTTAAATTAAAATTACATTTCCCGTTTCCGCCTACCTTCTCGATGTTGTCAAAGAATTTTCCGCGCTTGCTTGCGAATTTTCATGTTCCCCAGGCATGACGACAAATGTAAAAAAAGTAAGTAAGAAGAATCTTTAACGCTCGCTCGCCGATACATACACTCTTTCGAAATCTGATTCTTACCTCCTAGTAACTGCGAAACCCCCTTTTGCCGATCGAGCGACTCTGTCCGGCGACAGCGTTGCTTTTGCACGATTATCAACTCGGTTTTGCTTTCTTCACCAGCCATGGGATATTATTATTATTATTATTATTATTATTATTATTATTATTATTATTATATACTGAAAGACTTCTCCGGCGTGATATTTAAGTGAGTTCCTATAGGACGCAGAAGAAGTTTTGCGCACTATGTTGGAACAAAACAGCAGATGGGGGTTACTTATTCTCTCCTTTCCGACCCCATCTTTTTTTTTCTCGAAAAATACCCCCGGACATTCGGCTGTTTTGTTCCGAGCAGAATTATATATGAGACTATCGGTCTACAAAATACTTTCATTATTATAGGTTTATTATTTTGTGCTAAGTGTGATTTGATGGAGTATAACTATTGTAATAACTACAAGTAATATATATATATATATATAACGTAAAGTAAAGTAAAGTGAGTTCCATACCCTTGATAGGGCGTTGGAATTGTGAAGTTAAGCTTTCCATAATGTTATTAAGTCTAATGGATCTGATGAGAATACTAGGGCTAATTCCATATTACTTAGGATCCGCCTTTATCTTCCTAGATTTCTCTGGTACCCAATTTAATTTCAGATTAGGTATAAACCAGACAAGTCTCGAACCCGTCACCTCCGACTTCTCGTTTGTATTCTATGCGGAAGCTTGCTTTATTAACGATAGTTTAAAAGTAACATGATTGACATAATTATTAGGCGCTCTTATTAGAAGAATTCGAGTTAGAAAGACGATGCGAAACTTAATAAATGGTGACTAGTGGATGATAGTGAACTAGCTGGAAAAACGTTTGGAGAGGAAAAACATAGATGAAAGTAGCCAACTGCTTTTCCCGATTATTTTCTTAGGTCTGTCTTGATGCACCGGATGATGATGATCTTTTCATTATATTCGTCTGAAAGAAAAATCATCGTCCGTATCCAAAATCGGAAACGATTTTATCGCGGGGCACATTTCGCCTAGCTAATAAATAAGGCTTTTGCCGGCTGAAATGATTAGAACGCGCCTTTATTAATGGCGCGTGTTTTCGAACGCGAGTAACGGGTCACATCCGATCTTCCAGAATCATGACTGTACAGTGCTGCTGGTCGGAGACTGATTCGAAGGCAGTGCTCTTCATTTTTGTAAATTTGTCATTTTCCTTACGCGGTCGTGAAATATCGCACTCTACAGAGAGACTAAAACGTTCCGAAAATAAGAAGGTAGCACGGAAAAATGACTGTCCATTAATTTGCAGCCGCGTTCGCAATTGTCTTTATGCGCAGTTGGCTAACACGGACGCACACTGGCACCAACAGCGGCTGTCAGTCAGCAAACGTGTGCACGCGCTATCCGCATGTGGGGATGATCGTTACCCATTTCGGAAGATTGATACGGAAGTTGTTACAATCAAACGCGACACACTCGGCGGCGGAGAAGACGCGACAGCGAACAAATCAAAATAACTTGTCACACGAATTCCTTTGTTCTTGCTGCAGCAGCCGCCTATTTCACGCGCCGACCGCCTTTGATGGCTACAGATTATGACGATTTCTCGGAAATATATATGTGGAAAAAGCGAACGAAAAACCCCATTCCGGAATTCGACGCTTCCATAAATTTTTTCTTTCGTCTCCGCATCTCTGGCATGCCTCCTCTGCATATCCGTCTTTAATAAATTATTAACCGCCTGCGTCTGACTGCAAACGTTTACCTTAGTAAAAATCACACTCTATTTTTTTTTTTCGCTCTCTTTTTCGTTTTTTTAAATTTTTTTTCCCCGTTTTCTTTTGTATTCAACTTATTTTTAAGACTATTCTCTACATTTTGTGGTGTCCCCTATTGGTAACGAAGGTCGTACTCGGCTGTTGAATTTGTTTATACTTGCTGGCTTGTTTTTTCCCGCTTTCTCTTTTAAAACAATTTGTTTTCATAAAAAGTAATTTTTTTTTGTTGTTTTTTTTTTTTTTTTTTTGTTAAACAAATTTGAGAATGAGTTTTAAAAAAAATGCGTATATTTAATATAAATTCGTTTCGAATGCAATCACGAACTCCGGCTGTTGTGGCCATTGACATTTGATCACTTTGCCCAGCTAAAGCGCCTAGGATTCGCACTGAAATCCCAGGGCGGTACACAGCGTGTAACTCCCTATGACAGTTCCGATGTGAATTTTAAAAATGCGAAAACCCGTTGAAAAATAAGACCGGTTCCATTTATAAATAAAATTTATTGCGAAAATTTGGAAAAAACCTTTTTTCTACACTATGATGTAATTTTTGATGTTTCCGCTAAAAAAATTCTTTAAAAATCAAAAACTGTAACTGATTAATATTTCAGTGCAGTGAAATCCTGTAACCGAGAAATATCTTTTTTGATCCATCTAAGGAAGTTTTTCTATTAAAACAAAAAGCACAAAATAAGAGCTCGCAGCATGAAAATATTTCGAGTTTTTTTTTTGATAAATTTTTGGAATTATCACTGTGGATTGCTTTTAAAAATTCAACGTATTTGTAAGTAATTTCGAGATTATATTATTAATACCTAAAAAGGAGTGTGTTAAATAGTGTAAACTTCAGTGCACATATTGTTGGTGAATTATTAAATGACCCTCTCTACGTTAATAAATAGCGGGTAACAGATTTTTTTTCTTCTTTTTTTTTTGCAAACACGCGTCAGCTGCCGGCGAAACATTTAAAATATATGATAGATAATTCGAAATAAAGGCACAGATAAGAGAACGATTTTTGGCATGCATATTCTATAAGAAAATTAATATTTACATAAAAACTTTAATTAATTACTAACATTATCAAATCAAAATGCTTCCAGCCATATGTAGGCAGTGGCGTATTGAGATTAGACCTTGGCCCTTAAAAGGCGCCTGAACCCTAACGTTTTTTTCCGGCCGTTTAAAAGTCGAAATTGATGAAGCGTTTTCCGCCAACGATAACATCTTATGATTTCATGTATCAAAGAATATATTTATACCGTAATAAAGGTTAAATTTATCATCGATACGTGAGAATTGTTGATTTTGAGTTTAAAAAACCCGGTATATATATTTTTTTTTTTTCATGCACGGGCCTAGAGCATCATCACCATCAAATCCATCGCTGTATGTAGGTGTTTATTAATTGTGTTAATTGTTTACATTATCAGCGTATTTATTTATTGGTTATATTAGGTAGATTAATTAATGGCACGGTCGGGTCGGACGGTAAGCTCCTTAATCGACACGGCGGCGGGTATATTCATTCGGCAAAGACTGATTATTGGTTGCAGAATGTGTCACAGGGCTATCGAGTGCCTACTCGTACAATATAATGACGTATTCCGCAAAGAGCTTCTATAGTAGCGGGCCTTTTATAACGATCTTGTTCTGTTATCCTCCGATTCGAGTTCTTCCTTAGTCCGATTCTTCAGAGGATGATTAATAGTAATTTAGGACGAACTAAATTTTTCTAGTCAAAAATCTGCAAGTGTCGACTGGAAGCGTCAGAAACTAAAATGAATCTCGGAGAGAAAGACGATATTCAACATTGATGTATGAATAAATTAAAAATACTACCCATAATCTTTTAAAAATATACACTTAAGTTTCTCGTACCAGTCCGATATTATCTGGCAAAAATTTCTATTAAATATGTTTAAATGATTAAAATTACGCTTGATAAGAAAGCGGTGAGGATCTGACAGACGTTCGCTTAAACGATGCCTTGGAGGCTGAAGTGTTTCGGATTCTTCTCTGCTTTCGAACTTATCGCAAGTCCAACACTTTGAATTTTTTTTGAACGGGTCTGGTGGGAAATTTTTTAGCCGAAATAGGAATGTAAACGAAGTTCATCGATGAGTTTTTGTCATTAGACACCGAAAAGGATTGTTGTCTATTTTTCACGTTTTCAGTAGCGAGCTTCGAACCGGTACGGAACTCCATTAGAGCTAATCAACTAAAAGTCCGGTAATATACATATATAAGAAGCGAGTCCTTCTACAGATTTTATCTATTCACTATGAAACCTTCATTTCACGGGCGTCACTGGCTGTTTACGAATCGAATTTTTTTACGAGCAGCGAATTCATTTAGAGAAAGAGATTCGAAATAGTCCGTTTATTCCAGTTTTCTAAATGAACTTCGATCTCTTATCGAGAGAAAACTATCAAACGATTAAAGAAAAGCACTCGATTTTCATTAATAAGAAAAGGACGAACACCTTTCTTTCGGTCGCGCTAAAAATTCCAGTTCGCATTTTATGCGGGCAGCTGTAGAACAAGTGTGTGTGTGCGGTCCGAGTAGAAGTGGAGGGGATACATGTCCGACTGGTGCGTCGTCGCTTCTGCCACCGCATCTTCTCGGCAATACGATGACACAAGTTTTGATCGAAGAAAGTTAATAATCATCTCCATCTGGCTACACGTTAAATTCTGTCGTCAGTTAGTCGGCCAACGACAAGGAATCTACCGAACGACCTGACGCAGTCGACAAATCTAATTGTCTGCGGCGATGACGACAGGATGCCAGCCACTTGGACATTTGCCACCACTTCAACTTTTCAACTTTTAAATCCTGATCACGTGGCCTTTTTGCCGATATCGAACGTGTTTATTAATTCGATTAGCGGGGCAACTAGCGCTCGTCATAAAACGCCGTTGTCACTCTACCCTCGCCTCGAAAGATAATTTAATAAGTTACAGAGCAACCAACGCGGATGACACTCATTCGGATTTTTTCTCTTTCGCCAGTGCTACTTTATCAACTTTACGCTTCCTCTCCTGCGCGCTAAATCTATTCGTCTCTCGATATGTACCTGTGTATTTGTGTACGTTAGGCTGTGCTGGATGCGAACGTTTGTCATTCCGTACACTGTTCTAATTAATTGCATAGCCGAGAAGAAGAAGGGTTTGTCTGTTTTCCGCGGTGCCCCACATTTCGAGAACTACTAGCTGCATTTCGAATTCGCAACCTTTGGACGGGTTTGTGTTTGGCGTAAGTTAAATCTCAATCGGTCATTAATGAAACGAGTTTACACTATATGCGGCTGATTAACGTCTCGGTCGACAGGTAGTTTTTGAACATTTTCTGGAATAGTTAACTTGTTAATTTTTACGGTTTACTTATTTCCAACTTCTTCTTCGGTGCCAGATATGTTGCGCCACATCCACAGTTTTTCATCATCCAGCATTATTGCGCGATGTATTCTTCGTCCGCCTTCCATCTTCCATCGAGTCCAGCAGATTTTCTAATTTTGTCTTTTTCATGTCCGCTATTATCACATGCTCGCTATTCTTGTATCGGTTTTCTCTGATTTATTCATACGTTTTTCAACAACTGTCGATAGAGCCACACATTGCCGCGGCCTCAGGTTATTATTTTCTGTAATTTTTGAGGAAAAATTTCAAGTTCGTTATTATTCCAGAAATTACCGTTTTTTAGTACACAGGGTTATATAAAAGTTTTAGAGCAGCGTTATTAGGGTTTTTTGCTTTTCAGTTACCCATTTCCTATGTATTAGGTCAAAATTAACGCAACATATTCGGTTTTAACCGGGTGCGAGTTGGAATGAATAAAATAGATAAGAAAAGGAAATAAGCAACATCATAAAGGTCGACAAAAACTGAGGGTAAAGGAAGAAACGCACAAAGGGAAGTTGGAAACACTTAAAGAAGATGTTGACATGGTAGAAAAAAATTATTTCGACGAAGAGGATAATATAGGAAAAACGAAGGAGAAGAGAGACGATAGTTGAAGCTGTGTCGGAAAAAGATATACAGAGTGATCAGGGAAAGAAGGAAACTTGCAAAAAAAAAAGAGAAAGTAAAGGTTGAAGAATTAAAAATGGAGTACGCTATGCGATATAAGTTTCGACTTATTAATTAAATTCGGTGTTGATAAATAAAAACAACTCTTGAAATACTAAATCATTAGTTAAACTTGAGCAGCCTCCTCTACTTGTATTTCTCACATTTATATAATATATACATAATATTCCTTTTTAAAATGCAAGTGGCAATGTTATAACTTTAAAATTATAACTAACTCAAACGTTATTCCATCATATAACTAAGCAATCCTGCTGCAATGTATTTTAATATAGTTAATTAAAAGTGTATTGTTAAATAGTGACTAAATTTGATACTTGGTAATAGTGCTGCTACGTTGCTGTCATCTTGACTACTTTAATTGTAAGTACACTTACAAAGGACTTCGTGTACACGATTTTTGTAATCGTTATTGTTGATAGTAATATCATACTAACTTACGCTTTACACACGATCCTTTGCTTCTTTACGCACGTATTTCACAAATATACAATCTACGGGGGGGGGGGGTAGAAAAAGCATAAATATTCTAAGCAAAAACGTTAAAAATAAGTAGTATTATATTAGCGGCGAACTGAAGTCAGTCGGAGGAGGTGTTGATGAAGATTACAATTTTTTCATTTTCAAAATGTGTACAAACCATATCGATATTAATATTAATTTGTTTGCTTTTTTTTTTCATTTGTTTCAATTGAAAACCGGTTCTTACGAATTTTCTGCTATAAAACATCTGCTGAGTGGTGAGAATTATCAAAACAGATAAAAAAAGGACGAGGAAAAATTAAAGAATTTCGTTCGGGCACACAAATAATAATAATAATAATACGGTAAGATCAAATCGAATCGTTTGATATTAAAGTTAAAAATATTGTTTCAAATAATAAGTGGCAATTATGCGCATTCCGCTACTTATCGACACTAGAAAAATGCTACGAGCATATATATTTTTCGTTCTCTTCGTTTTAGAAATAATATCAGATCCGGGAAAAGGATTTTTTGACAATTACATCTATTATCGGTCGTCCAGGAATACGGGCGATAGCATGACGAGACGGAGGGCTACAAAAATTGTACGCAAAATGACTGCGTACACAACGAACGTAAACGCGCACAAGCACACGGACGAAGTGAAATTACTCGCATTTCTACGACCCTCGTCTCGTAATAATAATAATGCGTTAGCGTTTCCGTTTCACAGAGTCCATATTTAATAATCATCGAACAAATCAATCATCTAAAACTGGTTTCCAAGATGAAGTCTCAACACTCACCCGCCATTGGTGGAGCCGATGGAGGCGTCCTTCTACCACCGGGCCTGCGTCAATAAAATTGAGTGCCAAGACGCAGTCGGCCGATGCGGCCAAGGCGTGGTTAATGACGTTCTCTCTATTCAAATGTCAGCAAAGATGTTTGACAGATGTACTCGCAACGCTATTGACGAAATGCGTCCAATCGTCGAGGGTAGCGGCGGATATTTTATTTTTCAACCGGTACCGCGGAACTCGGTCCAGTCGAAGTGGTTGTGCTGCTGCGGCAACGATCATTCCGATCCGGTTGCCTTTTCCTCTCGCGAGCTTGTCGACGACTATTTGATATGCGGACTTCCGAGCTAGACCCGTTTTATCGTCCTCTTTTGTACTCTCTCTCTCTCTCTCTCTCTCTCTCTCTCTCGTTAATATTCGTACACCATCGGTTTCTTCCGTAGGTGTCGTACACGGATAACGCTATTCGCAGTTTCACCCTGTACTTGTCGCGCGATCATAAAGATAATAACATTTCTAACATAAAAACCGAAGAAGAACAAAAGCGACACCCTCGGACATGTTGCAATCTTTTACTTAAAAAAACAAAATGGATTTCAAAATACTATCTTATTCAATATGAATTCGGGAATTTAAAAAACATAGCGGTAAAGTAGTATGAATTACGTTATTTCTGATATCGATAAATAAAACTCAGATTTCATTGAAAACCAGGTGCTATGGAACTCCTGATTCGCTTCCGTAATTATTTCCGATTCCACTAGTAGCCTCCTAATAAAAAAGTTGAAACCTCCTTATGTTTTGAGGACGGTGATAATAATTTTTGTTGTCGCTGTCAAAATGATCGTTTTGATTTTTTTTTAAATTTGTTTTTTTATGGCTGACGGCACATGTTTTATAAAAAAACAAAAGAAAGGTTACTAAACTTAAAAAATTTCCTCAATCCTTTTCCTATAGTATTCTTTTCAGGCTACTCCGTAAATCATGATACATAAAAAAAAATATCGTTCTTTCTGTTAATTAAATTTATTTTCTGTTTTTTTTTGTTTTTTTTTGTCGCTTTACTACTTTTAGGATAATTATGAAATTAAAAAATAGGGGTGTACCTATATAAAAAATCAAACAACTGTGGAAAAAAAAAAACTCTCGCGAACGATACTCAAATAAACCGACACTTGCTGCGGAACAAATAGGGCAAAAAACAACGGCAAATATTAGAATTCTGCTAAAATTAAAGCGAATTAGTAGTTGTTTCGGATCATTTACACGCATCAAGTGATGATCGGTCACAGTTCATTTTCGGGTGCGAGTCACGCATACATCAGTTCGGTTTTTTCGTTTTCAGCGGCAATGTTTGTATGAGGGATTAGAAGCGGCGGAAAAATAGAACGCCTCTCTAAGGTATAGTTTTTTTTTTGTAATTTTCCCAGAGCAGTTACTTGACTGATTTTTCCGATTTCCCGAAAACTGACTTGGCAGCAACTTGAAATTGGCGTCTTTTCGTCATTTATGAAGTTTAGGCGAACAGCATTGGCTTGGCTTCTGTTCAGATATTTTTTATTCCGCGGTGTCTGTTCACAGTTTTCCAACAACTGCTCGGACAGATTAAAACGACATATTTTCGAAAACACCATCAATTTTTCCTCATTCCTCTTTCTTTTTTTTATTCCCAAGTACTTCACAGAATGAAATACGAACAATGACTGGTGGCTGCGTAGAACTACGGTAAAAGGAAGAAAAAAGTATATCTATTCTTTATATCTGAATTGATCAGGTCGATTCCTGTATGAATAGAGCTGTTTACAATTTTTTTTTGCTTGCTTACTACTTACTACTAAAAAAAAAAAAAAAAAAAAAAAAAGGTACTTGGCGGGAACGTCAGCTGCCATTTAATGATGACACATAATATTATATGTCACGGTTTTTATTATCTAATTTTTAGCTGGAACATGGGTATAAAGATTGTCAACAACATAAAGTTCGTCTTATGAAAAATGTTATTAAAAAAACCATTAGTGCGTTAATGTTATATTATTATATTTGTCAGATTTACACTTATTAACTGTATTGAAAGTTGACCATACGAAATGATGAATGTTAAATTGAAAAATTTTCCAATTTTTTCCTCGTAATATTCGCATATTTGCACACACGGACTTTTTTGTAACAGGAAACCGAATTAAATCCAGTCTACATCAAGCCGCATGCTTTTTTTTTTATGAATTTTTTACTGCAACAAAATTTCGACTTAAATTGGCTAATTCTCAGCTTTTACACTTGATACTGGTGGACTTTGTGAAAAGAGCTGTTAAAAAGTTTTAAACGTATTTTACACACGTCCCGTGTGTTTTTAACGCTCGAAGCTGAATATTTAGCGGAGCAGCGGTTGTCAGCAATTTATGCGGTGCAAATATTATGTGGTAATTTTTTACTGCGGTTTGTAAGAGGGAAAAATCATCATCACGTGAATGTCGATAAATAAATATTTCGAGACTGTGATTTTAACGTGAAATGTGTAATTTTTCCGACACTATTTAGAAAAAGAAAAAAAAAAAAACTGCTACTTTTCCCCATTCGCACGAAGAAATGATGCCTAATTATTACAGTGTACGCACTGTCGCTCTGCATCGAGACAATTACGAATATTCACACTCGGATATGACTCGTTACTAGGTGGCGAGTGCGGCTGCAGAGCAGCATCTTTTTCACCAGCACCCGCGGAGCAGTTTAAAAAGAGCAAAATCGCTTACGCTTCTCGAAAATCACGTGTTGCATAATCTCGTGCTTCGGAGTTTGCTTGAGACACGAGCCAACTAGAATGTCCCTCACACTTCGAACCGGTGATAAATTACACACGAGTGCACAAACGGGTAAAATGATTTTTGCCAGAGTTGAGTTTTTTTAGCCTTCACATCGGTGGACCAAAATGTCAATCTCGTCTAAAGTGTGTGCAGTGTACTTGTTTGTGTTCGGGAAATATTTCCCGATCCGTCCGAACCGTATTATTTAATAACAAACATTTTTATGTAGCGCGTTGAACGACGAAAACTGGAATGCAATTGGTGATGAGCCAACATCTTTCAATAAAATTTCTTATCTGGGCCGCAGTTCTTCTGAAGAATTGCGTTTTTCGAGTTGGAGGAATTTTAAGCTGCTGGTCGAGTAGCAGATAATGTCTGCCATAAACGATGGAGAAATGAGATAAACCGAGAGAAGGACAATTGACGACTCTATCGGACTGCAGAGGCACGGTCGCGCGCGGTAGTGGAAATTATTCAAAGGCCCCGGTGTATTGTTTTGGCATTTTAAACAAAAGCTCTCTCCGCGCGATTTTGCTGCGAAATGATGAACCGCCTGCTCTATTTATTTTATTTCTCCTTTCGTTCTATTACTATTATTATTATTATTTTTCTTCTTCTTCTTCTTCTTCTTCTTCTTATTATTATTATTATTATTATTATTATTATTAGTCGTTGTGTTTCGTTTTCTTTAAAACTTTTTTCGCTCCGAAGGGCGCTTTTTTTGTGCCGCGGGGCTTTGAAGGGAAGCACGTTAACATATTTGAAAAGTGTTGTCGTCGTTGTCGTCGTTGTTGTCTCGTCTTGTCGCCTTGATCGCCTTCAAAGAAAACTTTTGTCTCAATCAACGGCGCTCGGATGCCGTTCCTCCGTTTTCCGTTATTATATTGTCCTGTATCTATTTCCCGTCTCACTTCAAGTAGTACAACGACTGGCGTACAGTTTTTATCAGTTCTCTGCCGGCTCATTCTATAAATGAGTTTTATCAGTTCTTTTCTGTTCGTTTTTATCATTTCGAAGAAGCCACCATTTTGACCCCCTGCCCACACGTACCGGTCTCTCGTTAAAGCGAAAGAGACATTTTCATGCGCCGGTTATCTTTCTTCATTTTACTTAATGTAATTAGCCTTTGTGTGTACACTCTCCTTCTTCTTCTTCTTCGTTCGCCGCCATTTGCCGGCCTCTCCGATTTTTTATCCTCTTCCTGAAAACACTAGTAAAACCTGCATAAAGTAGTCGTCTCGGATGTTTCTTCTCGGTTTTTTTTATTCCCTCCCCTGCGCTCTCTTTTTTTGGGCTTTTTCGTATAGTTTTGTCTTTTTTTTTTCTTCTTTTGACAGTCTTTCATTAAAATTAAACTGAGGCTTCGGAAGCGTTGAACTTTGTAAAAAAGAATTCGGTTTAGGATTCGTCCGCGGCGGTATCCGCATCTTTATATAGCAGTTTTCATCCCCGGAGCCGAGTTGGATTTGCCGCTTAATTAAATATTTAGTCTAAATTCGAATTTCAAAACAGGTAAAGAAGATATTTTCGGATTAATTTGAAAGTTTAATATACTTTGCTCTTTTAGCACGGTGATACGTTTCAGGGAGCCTGAATCCAAAAAAAGTTTCTTCCAAAGCGTAGTGTTGTCGAATGAGAAAAAAACTTGTCGAATATGTTTCGAAAACTTTCAAAAAAAGAAGAAAAAAAAATTTAAACCAAAAATCTTATTTCGTTCTACTTCTCTTCGTACTCTTTGCAACTTTTTCACATTCAAAGCAAGTCGATTCCGAAGTAGTGAGCTTTCGACAGGTTTCTTTTTGTCTTTAGCAGTTGTCGATTACCGATGCTTAGATTTGTTTTCGAGAAATGAATAAGCGTGCGCACGTGAAGACTGTTGTAATGTGTAAAATAAGTTTCGCGTGAAAATGATCCCCGGCAATTATAAAAAAAGAAAAAACTCTTAATCGAGCCTCTTCGGTTCGAACAAAAAAATGTATAATTCTTTTCTAAGGTGTGGCGTACATTTCTAAGATGCAATATACATTTCTAAGATGCAATATACATTTCTAAGATGCAATATACATTTCTAAGATGTAATATACATTTCTAAGATGTGTGATATATATTTCTAGGGTATGACGTACATACTAGGTTAAAGGGAAATTCAGCTAACTTGTCCTCTGAATTTCGAAGTTGTTGATTAAAATGAAGTAACGCTCGAATGGCAATAATTAATACGTAACTCTAGTAGTGTCTAATAACAACATCGATGTCTCCACTTCATACCGCGTGTGTACTGCTTACCGTATAGCTTTTGTTTTCCGTCGGAAATCCCGACCCAATGAAAAACAACTATTTTTCGTTTTCATTTTTTCCCCATAACAGTATATTACCTGCTGCGGTTATTATCCCCACTGGTCTTCTCGGTCTACTGTGTACATCAGGAATGAACCCCAACCGATAAGAGACTTCCATAGTATTTTTCAGTCGATGAAAGCTACACATTGACGGAACAGCGATAAATTTATGACTGCGGGAAATCTGATTCCGGCAATGTGCTTTCAGATATTTTCAATTGTGGATTTTGAATGTCCGAAATCGTTTAGGTGCTTTATTACAATTGAAAGTTTTTTTTTTTTTTTTTTTTTTTTTTTTTGGGCTCGTCAACTAAGGACTTTTACCCAGAAACAAAAGGTAAGGAAATTATTATTATTATTATTATTATTATTATTATTATTTTTACTTTTATCGATAATAAAATTCTCGACAGCAGTATTAGCACTGTTGTTGGAATTATTTGAAGTGGCGAGATTAGGCGATTCAGGTTGAGATAGCCGCAGATCCTTGCTTGGCAAAATCGCGGACGGCGAGAGAGGGCCAGAAGGTTTGCGCTAGTAATATTTAGTCATCAGCTGGGGATTAGTTTTGAAGAGAAAGAAAATCTGAATAAACGTGAGACTGCCAGTCGATTATTTATCCTTGAAAGGAACTTCTCGGGGTCGAAGTAGTTTTCCAAACTGGAGATGCATCAGCGATTTTACACAGACGTACCAGCTCGCGACATCGTAATATTCCGAGTAAATTAAACACGTTGTTTTTAATAATCACAGATAAAATATGTTTTAAAATCAACGTCAGTTCTTTGAGTGTGTTTATTTTTCTTCGAATGTTGCAATAATAATAATAACAATTATAATAATAATACTAATAATAATTATAATTATAATAATATTATTAAAGGAATGCCGGGAGGGATGAAAAATGGTTGATCAGCGTGTTCAGAGCTCTAATATGCTCCACGACTATCGAAAATATTGGGTTCTCTTCTCCGTCTGAGATAGGTTTTTTTAAATCCCGATAAACTTTTCATCTAAACAGGCAATTTTTAACAAGGCAAACGCTCGAAACGTGCGCCGATATTGATCAAAAAATCGTGCACTATCGAACGATCGCCAGTCGCTTTCGGCGATAATTATGTCGATGTAATCACACAAGTATCCCCCCGCTTCGTGAGCCTGTGTTTACACGGCGCTGCTCTGTTGCACGTCAGATAAAATCGATATGTGCAGCCGCGTATCAGCATCGATTATAATATATCATGCGTCGCCTTCGCGACACATATCTGTTGCGACGCAACGATATTATTGCGTTCCATGTCGCTTTCGACGAAATTAATACGTACCGTTGTCGCCTCGTCGCCGCTACTTAATAAATAATTATTACCTATCGAAAAGCTGTTTATCACCGTGCAACGTGCGCTATCGCAGCCTGTGTTGGTCGCTCGCTTATTATTAATGCTAATAATAAAATGATTATTTATGACACTTTCTCGCACGGCGCCGTATATCACCGTACAGGCCCGAACGTGAAAACATATCGATAATTTAATTGTTCTCCAAGCTCTGTCAAAGCTGCCGCCGACGCCTTATGTCGTTCTACTCCTGACGACAAAAGAGCCGCTCCATTTGTGTAGCTTTCAAAAGTCGACGTAAATACCGCATTGCCGGCACGCTGTTTGTAATTATCTTTCCGAACGATGCGCGCCGAATATTATAAATTACGCGCCAAACAACGTCTTCCCGGCAGCAGCACCAGCAGCACCTTCTGATGTTCGCCATCGATCGACTCTGATCGAAACGAAGGCCTCCCTGATTCCCGTGACTAGGCCAACTTTACGCAGGGGGAGGTGCGACGCTAGCTTCAGCCTGTTTCCCTCACGTAAAAAAGGCTGGGAGGAACTGAAAAGAACACGGGCGTTTCTTCCTCTTTTTTACTCACTCCATTTATGTGATATTCCCTCGGTTGCGGGTAGGTTTCCTTTTCCTGCTCGGGGCAGAACTTTCCTTTGGGGGAGCTTTATGAAACGGATGCGAAATTGGTGGTCTTTACCTTTTTTTTTTCATCCGCTTCGACTGTCTCGTCTGTGACACGCTAATTGATGTCCAGTGATATAGTCGTCTAGACGACGGGGTTTTCTGCGATAGTGCGGAGTTTATTACATCGTAATTGCTATATTCCTAGACTACTAGTGCATGAATTTGCTGAGATCGAAATTTAAACGCGGTGAGTTGTCGCGCGACTCGTGTAGTAATTTTCTCTTTGTCATATTTCGTAATTATTTAGTTAATTTTAAATGCCCCTTAAAATGGAATTGTTAGCAGAGCGATCGGCCCGTAATTTTTTCGCCCATTTTACGTTTTATATTAATTTCCGGATATAATCGTTTTTAATTGAAAACAAAACAGCGCGATGCCTACAAAACTAAAAGTTAATCGAGCAGCAGAAATGGGAAAGTTAAATTTTCCCGACAGAAGAAATTTGGAAAATGTAACACTTGCGAAAGTTCACCATCGGAATCTTCAGACTTCATTAGTATCTGCGCACGCGGGAATTCTTCAAACTTGTAAGTTGCCTAATCTCATCTTTCTTACAAATTCCTTTTTATCGATTCCCGGGCTTCGCATTATTGTGCTGCAAAAGGTCTGCGACGTATTTCGTCGAACATTCTGTATTCTATTAAAATGTGTGGCCTTTTTTATACTGCTCCCGCCCAACTCACCAGACTCTTTCCTATTTTTTTTTTTAAAGTGATCAAGTCTTCGGTAGCCTAATTTCAGCAGTATTCAAATGTCGTGATAGCCTAGTTGCCAGAGCGCTTCGCTTCCCGGGTTCGCGGCAGAAATTTTGTTAAATACTCGCTATTTCACGTGGAAGGCAATGACAAACATGCATACTATCATATGCGCGCTAGTTAGGACAATGCAGTCATACACGGAGGGGGGGGGCTGTATTTGTATATCGATAAATCAAGCAATCACAATATCAGTTTCGAATGTAGTCTTTCGTGTGTGTACACTCGTGTTGCATATTGCCTAGTCTACATTTGTACAGCTGAAGTGTACGAATGAGAGTTTGACACCCTTAACAATGTATTAAAAACTGAGCTAAAAGCCGAAACGAACTCGAAAATCGCACGATTTAACCGATGTAACCGATGTAACTGATGTAACCGGTGTGACCGATATAGTCGATGTCCTTTTTAGTGTTGTCCGGACATTATGGAAATTTGGATCACGCGGGAAATGCGGAAAACCGCTTTAAACGAAAAATATTATCAAAAGACGGACTGTGGAATAAATTAGGTGGGACGGTTGACACCCAATTCTTGCTGCTTCGCTTCTTTTTATCGCTGTTCAATAAAGAGCCATTGTGTTGGTGTCTATCGCAAAAATCATCAAATTCCGCGACAAATTATGCGGACGATAAACGATCTTTCTCTGAAGAATATTCGAAAAATGTTTTCGATATTTCCGAATGATTTTTACCAATTTCGGAAGAAAGGCCACCGGTACAGTATTAAAATTAACAATGAAAAAGTTTGAGCGTTTTTGATTTTCTCCATTCAACCACATTCGTCGTGCAATCCATATTGTTATGAATAATTATGGCAACGCGGTTTAGTAAACTTTTCCTATATTTTAAGAGCCTGGTCGTTCTTTTCCGGCCAAATCATAAAAATCATAAAAATCGTAAAAATCGTAAAAATCGTTGGTTTCTCCATTAACAACCGTGCCGATTTATATTTATAATGTACCCGAATATTACAATAATGTTGTAAGCGCATTCTCCAACAGGATACCCCTCCGGTTTTTTTTGTTATTTTTTTGCGTGTTGTTTACCTTGTTTAATGCTTGGTTTTTGTTTGTATATAATTTATTTCGCTATTTTTTTAAACTTTTCGTTGTCCTTTGTACTATCTTCGTTTTATATTTTAGCATGCTCCGTTTAATTAAAGAAAAAAAAAAAAAAGAAAAAGAAAAAAAAAAGAAAAAAAAAAGAGAGAATGGAAAAAGGTGTATTTAAGTGAAACTTTAAAAATCACGTCGATTTATCCAGTGCAAAAATGATTCGTTAATAAATCGATCTGGATTAAATTCGCGGAAGAGAACAAAATAAGGCCAGTCAAGTGTGATGTTTCTGCGTTCAGAATTACTTCGCCTGTTACTCTACTCATAATTGACTTAATACTAAATTCAAAGATTTTTCCCATTTTAAATTTGTAACATCGTTCGTATTACCCGGAATGGTGTATATATAGAAGATTTTTTTTGCGTCATTTTCGACATCTGAGTAAGGAATTAAAATATGGTTTTTACAACCTTCGAATTTGGTTATTTTATTAAATTGCAACGGTAAAAATTTAATAATATAATCCTGATAGTGTAATGTAAAGAGTTTGACTTGTTTTAAAAACTAAATTAAATAATGCTATGTAGACAAACCACGAATGCGCTGGGTCACGTACCGAAGTAAAAATACGCTATGAAAAGAACGGTCAAGCAACGAGTGTGTGGATTAGAACAAAATTATCGGGGGGGGGGGGGGCTTAAGTGAGTATAATTTGGTAAATACGATTGACTGCGTATTAAATGTAAAAAAACCATTAGCGGAATAAAACTTTTTTTTCTTTCTTTTCGGTTGCGCATTTGGCCGATTAATTTTACTTTGTCGGTTTCTTAGTTTTAACCGATAAAAATAAAAGCCCGTTTTTTTAATTATCCACACCGTAAAATCGTTGTTTCACAAAAAGGGGAAATATCGAGAGAACAGGTGTGTTTTACCATAGTCGAATATCCCTCTTTTCAGCCGTTGTTCACCTTGCTGTTGTGCTCGCCCGGTTAGTCTCTTAATTGTTATCAGATATGAAAAATAATATTCCAAAGCGATAAAAAATTTAACGATAATCAGTATATCTGTATTTATAACAATTCCGTTTAGAGTTTCTTAAAAGTTTTTCATGCTGCTGTCTTATTTTATTTTCCGATTTTATAAAAATACGTAATAATAATAATAATAATAATAATAATAAGGACTAATTAATCCGTGTGTAATACTTACGTCGCAATAGATGAACACGGTTAAGATAAAATTTTAGACGTGAAAAATATTTCCCGGAAAATTTCGGATTAAAAAAAATTTAAATTTAAACGGACCTCCTAGTAAATTCGAAAAAAAAAAAAAGAAAAAAAAATTAAAATCAAAATGTTTCTTTTTAATCTGCTTCTATATGATGTAGATTATTGTAAAAAAATTGGCCAGTAAAATTTCAACTCTAAATGTTCTCGGTAATTACATGGGTGTAAACTGTTGCCCGCATTTTCAGATTTTTGGCGTACCGAAGACCTCATTTTGGAAGAAATCCGAGTAGTGAAATATCCGTGAACGAACACGTAATTATAAGCCGGTTCGAAATTATTTTTAATACGCAAAAGAGAGGAGAAACGCCATTGTTTGAACTTAATTGCGTCAAGTCTTTCGTTAGGGAAGCGGGAAATATCGTTTGTCTTCCGGTATCCAGCTTTCCATATTCATGCAGTCCCGAGAGAAAAAATATTTTTTCCGAATTCTGGGATTTCGCCACCTTCAGCCTTCGATTTTGAAAATTCGCACGATCCAAAACAAGGGGGAAATGTCCCTCCGTGAATGCGTTTATTTACAAGTTGGTTGTTCGAAATTTTTAATACTCGCGTTGCAAATTATTTCGACCGTTTCGCTGACCTGGAAAGTTTCATTAAAGAAATGAAATATGCTTTCGTTCCGTCCAAATAGCAAAATTGTTCCCGACGAAAAAGTCGCCAAATATGGGACTAAGGCGCACTTTTATTTAACGTTTAAGAGATGGGTTTTGGAGTTTGAATATTTTTTTTTTTTCTTAACAAAAACACGCCTCCTCCCGGTCCAAAGAGACGGGATTTTTTGCTGATAATTTGTTGCGTACGCTACGAAAAAGTTTTTTATTTTTTATTTGTTATATTTTGAATCTTAAAACCGGGTGGAGGAGAGGTATTTTTGATTGCTTAGGGGTCGCTTTAATATATTCATGATAGTTTTCTTTCGTAATGTGCGCGCTTTAATTGTGATATTTATGTGCAAAATTCAAAGGCTTATAAGTCAAGCGGCTTCGAGTTGTCGAAATGTAATTTCCGTACTATCTTCTATTAAGATATTCTCATTGTATACGGAAACTAATTTGTGCCCCGTAGTGTGTACGCTGATCGCGGCGCCGGAGTCGATGAAATTTCTCTGCAGACTCCTCCGATCGAGTAGATAAGCCGCTGATGAGGCCACGTCCGAATCATTTATCGACGTTATCGCGATGCTCGAAATGCCTAATGTAACACAATAAAGTTGAGTCGGACACAGTCGATGAACTGGCGAACAAATTACCCAGCGGTAGCGTTTCGAATGATTTTAATGAGAATGCCAAGTTCGGTTAAACTCTTTGATACGCGTTAAAAGAACTCGTCCGATGGCTTAATTTACAGATCGGCGATAGTGTGCGTACGTATTTGTTTTGGCCAGGACAAAAACGGCCGTTGCTATTGTCAGCACGGGATTAGAGTATTAGTAAGTCGGACATGAGCAAGCATCTGAAGAGACGCGTATGTGGACTTGTGTTCATGTGCGCGAGAATAGGACCGGTGAAAGGGCAAGAACAAAAGCCAGGGCTGCAATGAAACGTTGCAATTAATTAAGGACACCTTCGTCAAACTGCCTATTTCCTTCATCCTAACCGCTCTTGTTAATTTACTTTCCCTTATCCGCGTTAATTCGCTTCTTACTTCTGTTCCTTCGCCTTCCCCGCTGCTACGCTCATTACCACCATCCCCGTTTTTCCGCCTACTACTAATAGGAAAATAAATCACGACCTTCGCGAAGACGTTTAGAAAAATCCGACCTCCAGGTCGAATATTATAGGGCAGCGGTGGCGGCGGCGGCGGCGCGATGATACGGCTGATTGAACTATTGTTCGTTGATTTTTTCGTGCCGTGACGAGGTTCTTTTGTTCCCGGTCAGTTTTTGAGGAATTACCAAAAAGATCGTGTCGTGGTTACGACGTCGTGAAGTACGCTAAAAGCCTATCCGTGATTTTTTAAAGCTTCATAAATCAGTTATTTTTCCTCCAAAGCGGGTATTTTACTTTGTGTTCCTCTCCGCTCCGGAAGATAATGCTGTCGCAGATGTGCGCACCGACATCGATGCGGAATAACGTTTAGACAAATGAGAAGCGAAGTATGGCATAAAAAAGCGAAAAACAAAAACCGTCGAAAGCAAATGTGTATTCCGATTAATAATAATCACGTTCATTTCGCCGTTTTCGTTCATATCGATGAGTCTTCGAATTGAACTGTGACGGAAAATTTAAATATAGCGTTGTTGGTTCTAAGTTCCGCTCTTTTGCGACTTTTACGCGGTAATTAAATATTATTCGCGAGTGTATTAAACGGGGAAGCTTTATGGTGTTAAATTTTTTAGACTGAAAAACATCTAATCGTTTACTGACCTCACTTCGCGACGGGAAAGTAATGTGGATGGCCGGAGTGTAAATCGGGCTAGATCACATTTCTTTTGTGTATAATTCGTTTTCTGTATTAACTCGTGAATAAAATGAACGGGAACGGTTTATTTGAATAATGATACACTGTTTGTTAGTCGCTTAGTTTTTTCTTAGTAACGCGAGAAGATAAAAAAATAAATGAATTCGGCTACTGCGACAGCAATGTAAAACTACTACTTGAGCCCCCCCCCCGGGGGGAGGGGATCAAGCCGGTATCGCATATTAAAAATTGTCGAGCTGTCTGTAACCTAATGGTAATCGTGAAGCGTATATGAAGAACTTTTGGCAAAATCGCTAGTGGCTTTTGCAAAAGACAATAATTTTAACGGTTAACATGTCGTTTATAGCAACGGTGTCGCGGTTGAGCCAGTATAATAAATTCGATTGTGTTCTATGTTTTTGTAGGGGAAGGTGCCGAAGGTGAAGAACCGCCAGAAGGGATACACGACGAGGACGACGACGAAGATGAAGAGGAAGGATGCGGTGCCGGTGAGGACGGTGAAGCTATGGAAGACGGCGAGAGCTGTTCTCGAGACGCTACCGGAAGCGACGAATGCTGCTCGGCGACCGAACCGGAATATTCTTCTGCGGCTACGGGTGCCGCGGGTGATGGAAAGCCAGACAGTCCTCCGTTGTCACCTGAGCAGGAGGTCGCTGATTCGGCCGATACCGATAATTCGAACGATGCGCCGATATTTAGGTAATTCAAAGGAAGCTTTTTTTTTTTTTTTGCTAGATTAATATAGCCCATTTATAAGGAGGTTCATTTTCTAATAAAACGGTAAAGAACCGGTTTAAAGTCTCGCTTTAAAATTCTGAAATTCGCTAAAATTTCATTGAAAAAAAGAAACACCAAAAAAAAAAAAAAATTTATCACCGTAAGTTTTAATTGTCTGCATCTTGCATGACGGAGTAGTTCTATAGAACAACTAAAATACTATTTTATCCTAGAACCTTATTCGCAGGAAATTCCTTCCCGAGTTTTGGCGTCAACTATATTTAGATTTTCTCTTTTCTTCCAATCTTTTCCAGACAGACTAAATGTTAAATCCTGTAACGATACTCATTCATGAAATTCGTTTTTACCTCTTATAACGGACGCGTTCCGTATTTGCTTTTGTCGCCGCCACTTTCAATCATCCCCCTCCCACCATATTTTTCATTAATAACGCGCTATTCTTTTTCACGTTTCCGAACCAATCGCGGACTTTTTACGGTGAGCAACTCGTGCGCCACTAAAGCATTGCTTTTTGCGAAGAAAACATCGAGGCTTCTGTTACTTCTGAATAAATAACAAGCAATCAGGAATTAATTATTAGGAGATAGATTAACCATTATTATTTAAAACCGACGGAAGAATTCTCTAGATGGCAATTGTATTAAATATTAACACTAGATATTTAGATAGTTCGGAAATACGAACTTTACAAAAGAATTGGTAAGCGCTAACAGCTTTCGAATGTAAAACGAGGGGTGACATTTAATTTTACAGTTTTGGGAAATGAACACGAATAAGCGAAAGTGATGAAAACGACGAGAAGAAATAAATAGGCTAGCACCGACCGGGAGGAATGCGATAGAGAAGGATTTTTATTGTAGCGCGAAGAGTTGGCTTCGAGAGGATTGCAGTTTTATTGCGAAAAAACCATGCTGAAGCGATGACTATAAGTACAGTGAGGGAGATTCAGCTCTTTTTGGCTGCCGCTCAAGAACGATGTTTCCGATTAGAGTATCGAAAAATTGTTAGGTAATGTAAAATTTGACGTTTGTTTTTTTCGATTGTTTTTTTCGATTGTTCTCCTGAAACTGCATTTCTAGTTAAAGTTTTTGGGGTGTACTTCACACGTCGTCAGCTCTCCATATTGCTGACTTTTCTTTACATTAGTTTTCATTTACAAGTCGGGACACTTTGATACTGCCTATAGGTTAAATACCGCGCGGAAATACAATATCTCCGCGGGAAAATTCGGAACTCGGTAGTCATCGTTTTAATCAGATTCCATCGTCGCGCTTAATTTTACTCATTATCACTAAGAAAAGAGAGACGTACGAATGACGAACAAAAACAGAAAACAAAAAAAAAAAAAACGAAAAAAACGAAAAAGAAATATACAAGGGCCCAGAAAAAAAAAAAAAAACGGAAAAATGAACGGATATGGTCCCTCGGAAGAATAGGAATTTGATGCAAATCTATAACGCTGTGCAGAGAAGCAGAATGGGATTCGTACGCTCTCGGGCAATGAGTGCGATTCGGGCAGGGACTCGGAACGAACATCTGACGACGCCATATTTAACAACCATTATCGTAAATCAACAAGCGCATTATAGTATTTTTCCCGTCATTCTCCTGCTTTTCTTAAATGAAAACCGAAATAAACTGTACCCCGCCCTGCCTTTTCGACCGCTCACCCCGTCAAACACTCACTCTGTCGGTCGCCTGGCTCCGCTCCTGCAGGCACTGTTCCAGCGGCGGGTTTTCTCCGAACTGCGACCAATAAAGCTGGGCGAGCGCGGTTCGCGGCGGCGAGAGGTCATAATATCCCGGTAACAAAGCTCTACCTCATTACCGCCGCCTTCTTTTCTATTCGTCTTTTTTCGCATTTATTTATTATTATTTCGGAATTTCTCTTTTTATGATTATTACTTGCCCCGGTATTTACCTTTCCACCTTCTCATCCCTCCGGCCCGGCATACTTATCTATTAAATATTCGCGCAGACGAAGACCGCGGCGGTGGTGGCGGGGGGTTATTTTTCGTTTCCGGGGAAATTTTTGAAAACGTCTCCAGTGACGGTTTTAATGTTTTCATTTATCTTTTCCCCCTGCACGTACGGAGCCGAACTGTAGGCGGCCGCGCGCGGATAGATAGGTAGCTGGAATTTCACGGAACTGAATGATAATTCTGAATAATGTAAAAATTGCGCCGACGCGAGTTATTCTTCGCTCTAATACGATACTAAATTTTCTTCCCTCTCCCGTTAATTTCCTGCGGTAACTGTCAAAATATACTTCCCGTTCCACTTGCCCTCGTTTCTATTCCAGACTCCCGGGGCCGTGTCGTTAGAATGACAATTAATGCAAAAACATCGTTCCGGTGCGGTTCGGTCGTATTTAAGACAGTTCCGAAGATATGTTGATTTTTGCCGGCTAACGTGTGTAAGAAATGGAACTGTTTTACAATCTAAAAAAAGGTTTTTTGTGGCACTGCGCTTTTTTCGAATTTCCAGCAAAGCGATAGAGCTGATCAGTTAGAAAGACATTTTTCTAAGTCGATACGTACGTTTGCGCCTTTTTTGAAAAACAGGTTTGATAACTATGCATTATTATTTTTATTATTGTTGCAGGTCAGAAGAAAGTATAAAAAAGGATTCTACACCGCCGTTAAGTTCGCCGCCAACGCCACCACCGCCCATTTTGCAACGATGCTCGTCCAGTGAATCGCTTAATTCGGTCGAAGGTAGCAGTGTTAGCCCGGTGCCGACAAACTTTCATTCGGTAGCCGCACATCCGCCTCGACTGATGCCTGCGAACGTTCTTGTAGCGTCGTCAGCCGTATCGCCGGCGTTTATCGCGTCATCACGGACCGCGATCGCATCGCAGCTGCCCGTTTCCGATTGCGACGAGGGTACCGCACTCGACTTCAGCACGAAGAAACACGAACGTAGCCCGTCGCCCGTGTTAAACTTGAGCAAGTCGTCCGCGGCGCACAGTCCGGAGTTGGTGGTTTCCAACGGAGGACCGTTGGATTTGTCGGTCGGTCGAAGTCGTAAGCGCGACTACGAGGAAGCGGTTGGGGCGACCAGCGCGTCGCTGTCTTCGCAGGCCGTTAAAAAGTCGTCGCCGCGGATTGCGGTGCCTCCGATTTCGCCGTGGTCTGCGAACGCCGGCCCGCTTCTAACATATCAACCGATGTCGTATTTCAGTCAGAAGCCGCTAGTCGACCATCATTTACATCAGGTGGAGACTGCGGCCACGACAGCTCTCTGGAACGGAAAGGTAAAGGTACCGTCCGCGGCCGGCGAAAAGTCTCCGTACGCGGGAATTCCGCTGACGCCGACGGACGCGACGAAAGCGCTCGAGAAGATGAACGAACTCAGTAAGCTGAGCAGCGACGAGTTTCGGCCGATTAACAATATCAGCTCTGCGACGGCCGGTGCTAGACACAGCGCTTGGCAATCGCACTGGTTAAACAAGGGCGCCGAACAGGCCAAGGACGTGCTCAAGTGCGTCTGGTGCAAGCAGAGTTTCCCCAGTCTGGCGGCGATGACCACGCACATGCAGGAGGCGAAACATTGCGGCGTCAACGTGGCCAACAACATATTACAGACGCCGAACGTCGGCGGTCATTCGCCGCATCAGCAGCAAATTCCGTCTTCGGCGAGCGCGGTGCAGTCGTCGCTCGCGACCGGCTCGAAATCGAACAGCGGCAATAGCGGCGGCAGCACGGGCGGCGGCAGTGGCGCCGCCAACAACAGTTCGTCTTCCGCGTCGTCCGATCTTAATTTACTGATCAAGGAAACGATGCCGTTGCCGAGAAAACTAGTCAGAGGCCAAGACGTCTGGCTCGGCAAGGGGGCCGAGCAAACGAGACAGATACTGAAGTGCATGTGGTGCGGCCAGAGTTTCCGGTCGCTCGCCGAAATGACCAGTCACATGCAGCAGACGCAACACTACACCAACATCATTTCGCAGGAGCAGATTATATCCTGGAAATCGTCCGAGGATTCAAAGTCGTCGTCCGCTTCTAATTCGACTAGCGGCGGTGGTGGCGGCGGCGGCGGCGGCGGCGGCGGTGCCGGTAGTGCTTCTTCCAATAGTCACGGTTCAGGCGGCGCGACCGGCGCCACTAATAATAGTCACGTGAGCGCCGTGCTGACATGTAAAGTTTGCGATCAGGCGTTCAGCTCGTTGAAGGAGCTCAGCAATCACATGGTGAAAAACTCGCACTACAAGGAGCATATTATGCGCTCGATAACGGAGAGCGGCGGTCGCAGACGGCAGACGCGCGAGAAGCGCAAGAAATCGTTACCGGTTCGCAAGTTGTTGGAGTTGGAACGCGCTCAAAACGAACTTAAAAACGGTGGCGCTAGCAGCGGCAGCGACAATATGATGATGATGATGATGATGAATAAAGCGGGTGCTGCAGCAGCGGCCGCCGCAGCGGCGGCTGCCGGCATCCATCACTCGTCTTCGTCGTCGTCGTCGACGTCCAACGCCGTCGGCGGTCGCATTAACTGCGAGAAGTGCGGCGAGAAGGTCGACGTGGCTATGTTCGTCGATCACATCCGAATGTGCGTCGGCATCGAAGACCGCAAGAACCTGCTGAAAACCGCTCTACTCTCGTACGGCAGCAGCTCGGTCGGCCAGCAAATGATCGACTACGCGTCCGAAGCGTACAAGTCCGATTCGTCGCGCGGCAAACACCACAAAGAACACCATCACGCGTCTCCGTTGCGGGCGTCCGACTTGACCGTCAACAAGGACAAGCTGACCGCTTCGTCGGACGGCAAAACTAGTTCGTCGCCGTCCGTGCTGAACGCAATCGAGAAATTAATCGAGAAGAGTTTCGATCCGCGTTCGCGGCACGGAGTCACCGCCGGCAGTTATCCGCCCGGTGCGACCGGCGGCCCGGTCGGCGCTGCGCCAATCGGATCGAGTATTCTGAAGCGGCTCGGCATCGACGAGAGCGTCGATTACACGAAACCGTTGATGGACGTTAGTCTGCAGCAAGCGGCCAAAGCGTACATGCTGAATCCGTTCATCAACAATCACGGCGCCGATCAGAATTATTACGCGGCTTCGGCCATCAACTCGACCGGCGGCGCTGCCGGCAGTCGCCGCGAACGAAGCGGCAGCGAGTCCAGTTCTGTTTCAGAGCGCGGCAGTAGTCGTCAGAATTCGGTGACTCCGGACCGGAAATACGAAGACCGGCCTTCGCCGTCGGACAAGAAGCGGCTGTCTTCGTCGCCGTCCGCGGCTGCCGGGCGAATTTTCGACGATTCGGACGAGCCGAAGAAAGAGTTGCCTGCGACGGCCGAAACTGATAGCGAGTCGGAGCCGAGGCACGAGGATAAAGACGTCGAAGAGGCGGCCAACGATGACGAGAGAAAGCAGCCGGTGAAGAAACGTCGCTCTAGTCGTGACGCCGCTACTCCGAACAGTAGCGCATCGGACGAGCAAGACGACGGCGGTAACGGCACCGTCCTGCAGAGTGGCGGCGGAAGCAGCGGCGAAGACTTAACAACGGGCGGCGGCGGGAAAAGAAGTCATCGCAGCGAGTGTAGCGCTAGTCCGTCCATAGCCGGCAGTCCATCCGGCAGCGAACGATCCGTCACGCCGCGCAGCTGCTCAACCGATAAGAAGTCCTCGTCGTCCGCCAGCAGTTTAGGGGCGCTTTCCTCCATGTTCGACAGTCTCTCCGGCACGGCCGCCGGCACCAATAGCAGCGGCGCCAATTCCACGTCCGAAACCGCGACAAAAACCTCCAATCACCCGTTGGCTGCGCTACAGAAGCTCTGCGACAAGACGGACACGCAGCATCACTCGCCCGGAGCTAGCAGCGGCGGCGGCGGTCGCACTTCGAGGAACCACTCGCCCTCATCGGCGGCCGTTATAGTTCCCGCGGCCGCTTCATCTTCTTCATCCTCGTCGTCCTCGTCGTCCAACCATAATACGGCCACCGTTAGTCCGGGAGCGATTTTAGCCTTCAGCTGGGCCTGTAACGAGGCCGTGGTCAATGACTCGGTCATGAAATGCGCCTTCTGCGACACACCGTTCATATCGAAAGGCGCCTACCGTCATCATCTTTCTAAAATGCATTTCATTAAAGACGGCGTGGTGCCCGACTCGGTGCTCTCCATCAAGAATTCGGTTCTCAGTCAAAATAACAATAACATCAACAATAACAACGCGAACAGCAACAAATCGTCCGTATCCGCCAATCCGGAGAACAACAATAAACTTTGCTCTATTCCGGTAAATTCCACTTCGCCATCGTCCGGAATTAAAAGTCCTCAAAGAACTTTCGACGAAAGCCCGCATTCGAAATTCCTTAAATACACCGAGTTAGCCAAACAACTATCTAGTAAATACGTATAAAAAAATCTAAAACTATCCTTGTCCTTTCTGCAAGCTCTTCTTAATTATTATATATATATATATATATTTTTTTTGTATATATTACTGTTTTTTTGTTTTTATATATAAATATATACCTACATACCTACATATATATATATATATATATATATATATATGTATGTATATTATTAATTGTTTTTAATTATTAATTTATAAAATGCTCAATTTAACCGGTAGGAACCGCGAATGTAGTTTCAAAGTGCCACAAACTACTACCCTATTAGTCTATATTGTTAATTTCATTAATTTGTAGTTATTTTTATATTCGCTTTTTTTGTTTTTCTTCTAAAAAAACATTAAAGCGATCTGTAATTAATGTGTAAAATATAAAATATTTTCCCCTTTGATCTCTCGACTGCTGACTATTACGCGCAACATAGCACACCCGGAAACGAGTGTATTTTTATTAAGATCCGCTCTTCTCTGCATATTATTAATAGGGAGAATTTGTCATTTTTAATCGATCCCTTTTTTTTCTTCTCGTAGGTATGTAAAACGTTTGCGGTACTAGATCCGCTTTAGATTTTTATTAGTCGATTTTATTCATCTAAAACAACCTTTTTAATCGGCACACCGTTCTTATTATTCTTCTTCTTCTTCTTCTTCTTATTATTATTATTATTATTATTATTATTATTATTATTGGAAATTTTTTAATTCTATTTAAAAAAATTATTTTTAAACATTATTGTAAATATATTTTGTATGATCTAGTCTCGCTTTGAAAAGGAAAAGTTCTTTTGTTCTTTTTTCAAAACAATAACACGTACTTTTTTAATCTCCGCATACCGTATTTATATTCGCTATTCGTAAACTGAAATTCGAAATTAATTTTGCCTTTTAATTTTGTCTTATGGCAGCAAATTTTACCATTCTTCGCCGGTTTTTCTGAATTCTCTTTTGGCCGATGGTAATTCTGTTTACTTGCGAATTTCGCTCGCGCCAATGAAATAATTCGATAACTGCACCATCATGTTTGCGCGCTTCTGATTCACAGTGATGCGTGTATGTGACACCTGTTTGAAGCGATTTTTGAACATCGATGTTCACGCCGATTCGTTAATATGACTAAATATTGCGGTACAGCTAGTCTTTTTATCGATCGAATGTGTTGCTATTTAAGTATAATTTATTTATAATTATTATTACTTTTTTAAAACATTTTTTTACATTTGTTGATGGATGTGCAAAATGTGTCGCGATTTTTCGATGTGCCATACCACATACAAAAAAAAGTATATTCATGTAACGAATTATTCGTCATATGCGAAAAATTTGAAATCCCTCTTTAAAAAAAACTACAAATATTTCGTTGCTTAATTTAACAGAATATCGTGAACTGTGCACATTATGTACACGACTGCTCACCGTAGATGGAGCAGTAATTCGTAACAACTGCGTGATATTATCTAACTTGAATTCGAAAAGGGACAGAGAAATCCCGATGAAAATATTTCAAAAAGACTAATCGACAGACAGTGTTCACTCAACCTTCGGTGATCGTTTATATAGCTCTAAATTTTCATTTTTCCTTAAATTGAGACACTATTCTACTACTAGTAGCTTTACCGGCACTTTAGAAACTGGTAACTCTGGGTTTAATAGTGTCTTCCGTATGTGTATATAAGAGTTATGGGCGAATAAGCATGAATCTGCAAACACGGCATTTTCTATCGACACTTTTGGAATATCATTTTCATACCAAATACAAAAAAAATGAACACCAACTTTTTAAAAATACCTCCTCCCCATCCCCCTTCTTTTTTTAATATATATATTAAAAATGAAAAGTTAGCGGTTTTTACGTCGAAATATACAGACATGAAAATAAAATATTTTTACGATTCTCAAATTTTTGATAAAACTAAAATATTTTTATAAAACTGTATGTTTGTTTAAGATAAACAATTAGCAAATTTTTTAACAGTAAACGTCTGTTATTACTCAGGAATTTTTCCGAACTTTTTCAGTTTGATGCAGCTTTGTGAACAAAATTAAAGATTGATTCTTTAGAAAACCTTTTAGACGTCCAATATTGTTTTCTTTTTCATTAAAGAATTAAATATTTAATAGATTTTTCGACCATTATAAAACAAATAAGAATTAACACATTCTTCGCTATCCTCATTAAGTACGACACAGTTTCTCGTATTATTGAAAATACGATTCGAAATTGTTACCGGCTTTACGCAAATATCTTTGAGATTATATATTCGCGCATAAAAGGGGAGAATAGTAGCCGTGAAATTTAAACAAAAAAGAATTGCTAGCATAAACTAATAATAAAAAAAAACATTGTATCTTTAAGAATCCCCCCGTGGTTATGGTAGATTTATGCGCTTGGAAAGACATTGTTAAAAACGATAAAGTATAAGTAAAATAAATGAAAAAGAAAAAAAAGAGAAGGAGTAATTAACGAAATAAAAAAAAAAAAAAAAACGAAAAAAAAAAATCATAAAAAAAGAAAAATATTTGTCGATGAACATAAGCGTTGTTGAGAATGCGCATTAATAGTAGAGCATTCGTGTTTGTCGCGGCGAATGCGAATGCGAATGCGAATGCTTCGTACTGACAACTACGAATGTTGCCCAGCTCCGTTGATAGAAGGCATTTGTCGTCAAAACTGTGTCATGAAATATGTGTTACTCACCGCCAACAGGTAATTTTAAAATTTACCTCAAATTCGAATTCATTCGAACATTTTCCTGTAAAAATCTAATCAAACCTATAAATTGAAAGTTTCTCAAAAAAAAAAAAAAAGAAAAAAAAAGTAGAAGTTTTTAATTTTTTTCACGATGTTACAGCAAATCGAAAAGTTTGAAAAAACCATTGAAAGTAAAAAAAAAACCTTGTTTACTGGTAAAAAACCTTGAAATGGTGTGTCCGAAGGTAAAAGCAATATTTTGGTTTGTTTTATAAAAAATTGAGTTTATATTTCAGAGCCGTAAAAATATTTCATTTTCACGTCTTTTACTTCCTAGTACTCGGGCAAAAAATTGCATTATTCGTTGATTTTTACTTTTATTATTAAAAAAAAAAAAAAAAAAAAAAAAAAAGATAAAAACTTGGGATTTTTTAAAAATAACTCGGAAAATATTTGAATGAAAAATTTCATTTTATTTAGTAACGAACTCCCCCCCCCTCCCAGGTGTCGATGGAAGGACAGTGTGGATTCGGCATACTTATCTGCCTATTCTAATGCCGCACTTCGAACCGAACAAGAAAAATTATTATCAATGGATTTTTAAATAATCCGATCGTATAGTATTATCTGCGAAGATACGCATATCCTGCTCAATTCGTTAGAATTAAATCGCCCTTTTGATAGCTTTCGACTCGTTTGCGCTTTACACGATTTTCCACACGGTGGAAGTTAACCATTTAGACTATTCGACTGTAAATGTAAACAATACCGCTCATCAACCTTCGATAATTTTAAATTTCCATTATTACCGATCTGTTTAAAAGAGGTAAATTTGATTTTCGAAAATATCCCCCCGCTTATTAGGCAGTTCAAAACGTTTCTTTGGAAATCTTTAAACTAAGTTTTGTCAGTGATAATGCGTCGATTGTGAAACACCTCTTACCAAGAAAGTTGCGAAAAACAAGTTTTTAAACGGTCCTATTTCTATATGCTTATCAAATAGTAATTCGATTTTTTGGAAATTACATTTTTACGTGTGTTTTTGTTGGTTTTTTGTTTTTTTTGTTTCTTTTTTTTTTTCGAATTACGCTGTTAAGATTTAGATCTGTCCTTGTAGGAGAAAATAGCTCTCCTCGAAAGTTTGGCATAGTTGCTAATGATTTTTCTTACAAAATTATGAACGATGTATTTTCATCGATGAAGATGACTTTATAAAATTGTAAGATTAGGAGATTAGGAGGTACACATTTAGGCGTGGTTTCTCGATGGATAAAAATTACGTTTTTATTTCGAAAAATGACGGCAAGCACGTCTTTTACATTTGAAAATCAAATTTTTGCGTTTCGTTAGTTTGCTGATATTTAAAAATTAAAGATTTATACACCTGCGCTATCGAGGTTAAATTTTCTTCATGCGCCAGCTGAAAAAGCATTGCGCGCCTCTAAGAAGTTGAATCCACTTCAATACGTGAAATCAATTTTATTTGTCACCTTTTTTTCCAAAAATAGTAAATATTATCCACAATGTCCATCGATTTATAGTATTCTAAAATTTCGAAGAACAAATTTAACCCAGTTATAATCAACAATATCCGTTATTACATACGACAAATAGTCTACCAATTATAAGTTTATTATTAAGTGAATAATTGATTATCGTTTAGTCTTGTTTTCTTCGATAGCAGTAATTTTTACACACACACATACATAAGTATGTATTATCAATTAAGTAAAGTAATACATATATATATATATATATATATGTATATGTATGTATATGTATATGTATATGTATATATGTATATGTATACTATACGTGCATTTTTCCTGCCTAAACCTGTATACCAGTGTAAATGTATACACATTTAAAGTTTCGTATATGTGTATTTACGTTAAGAGTATATACCGTATGTCTGTAAGCATGTAAAATAACTAAGTATACGATTTTATTATTTAATTTCTATCTAGACTATCTCGTACGAGTTATTTATGATAGAGGGTACTCTATTTATAAAACTGTAGTTTCGTTATGATGAAAGTGCTACACTTCACAAACAGTTCTGCCTAAGTATACGTATTTATCTCTTAATTGTTTTTTCCTTTTTTATTATAATTGAAAATTATAAAAATTTATCTAAAAAAACGAGTTTTTTCATTTCCGTTTTTTTACTGTAATTCTTCGGTTTTCCGAACAAGCTTAGCACACTCATAATGAAGCAGAAGCAACATAGATTTATTATGAGTGCGCGCAAACAAACCTAGCTTTTTTTTTTTTTTTTTTTTTTTTGTCGAAATCAATAAATACCTACTTTGAAAAGAAAACATCAAAAAAAAAAAAAAAAATCAAATATTTCATCTGACAAAGTCAAAGAGTACTGAAGCGTATTTTTAATTTAAAAAAAAAAAAATCGGAAAACTAGGCTATATTTGAACCGGTTTAATAATCTTTATAAGATGTTATTTTACTCTATGCACTTTGTGACCAATCGAAATTTTTTTTTTTTCTACCCTGGGCGTGCCAGCGACCGTGACCCAACAACATGATAAATCAAGAGATAGAACTAAATAGCCAGGCAGTCAGAAATGTCACGAAGGACAGCAGCAGCGCAACAACAACTGAAGGCAATGGGATGGAATATAGGTAGCGTTAAAGAGAGTAGGAAGACACAAAGCTAAAAAATGGGCGTAAAGAAGAGAGCGTTTGTTAAGGAGTGCAGAAGAACATTCGAAAAGGATATGATTTGAGTCACAAATACAAGGAGGCTCAGAAGCATGAAGAGAGCAGAAAGGAGAAGAGGACAAAGCGAATTGAAAGCGCGAAGAAGGGAGGAGAGAATGATTGATCCGGAGTCTAATTAAGGAAACAACAGTGGAATAGAATGAAACTAAGGCAGGAAACCAGGAATCGGTTGAATAAGACGGTATTGCGGAAAGCGATTTGAGAATAAAGATGGATACATGTCCAGCCAAAGTCTGGAATGATTAGAGCGGATAGGGAAAGAGAATGTCTGAAGTAGAGAAAGCGGAAAGGACCGTTGCGGGCGGCCGAAAGAGTCAGCTGAGTCATTGCCCTCTATATTGGAATGACTAAGTCTACGATAATGGAACGGGACGAGAACAAAGAGGAGACGAGAGATTGAATAGAGTGATACCATCAGAGGAATGAGAAGGGGGAGAGGAGACGGGGCTTGAAGAACGCCTTTGGAGTTGGAAATGATCAGAAATAAAATGAATGGCACGAAGAATTGAGGTTGATTCGGGCGAGAATATAGAGCAGAAAGAAGGAAGTCTGAAGGACTCAGACTGTGCAGAAACATAGGGTAGACGCAAACGCACCACCCGCGTTTCCGTCACTCTTGGAACCATTCGTGAAGATTAAGACATGGGAAGGAAAATAAGAGTCCTGAAGGAATTCGAAGTTGACTCTACATTGTAAGAGGAAGAATTAGCTCGGATCGGGAGGGAGGAGAAACTGATAGGGTGCCATATGCTATTAAAATCGGAAGAAGAATAAAGAAGACTGTTTTATAAGAGAGAACGTAGGGAGAAAATTCGGAAACACGAGCAGAGCTATATGCGATAGAATCTGAATTCTATGAGGCGCCAAGCGCCAGTGATTTTTGATATGAATATAGGAAGAGGAATAAGATTTGATGAAGAAGCGCGGAGGCGTTTTATTAAAAAACGATAACCGAGCAGTGAACGACGAGTGAATAGAGGTTGAGTGGCAGATTCAGATAAAATCGCAGGAACAGGAGAAGATTGCCAGCAATTTATTTTCCCCCCCTTTTCGTATAAGATTGTTTTCGGTACTACGCATATTTTGATCACTGCGTTTCAATACAATCATTATATAGCCGCAAAGTACCGAAAGTGTCGAATTTGATATGGCGGTAAGGGATATTAACGAAAGACGTTGTTAACTTCGCATTCTCTGATTACTCTTTGAAGAGTTGTATTTCACTTTTTTCTGATCATCGATTCAATTGGCTTCCTTTAATATTTCATCTCTCTATTCTAGTCTCCTCTCCGATGGGGTCATTCTTCACGTAAGTTTTCTTGTTTTTTTTTTTAAATTTCTATTCGGATGTTTCCGGTTTACCGAGGATAATTTTGCACCGAAATTCTTTTGCGCTGTTGTCCGTTTTTATTACTATTTCGGAAAAATTTTGTACATTTTATACTTATTAGGAAAAAAAGGAAAAAAAGTCGTTACAAAAATCAAAAAAAAAAGTAATTAAATTTGTCTCGGGGTAAATTTTGACAAAAAAAAAAAAAAAAAAGTAAAAAAGAAATAAAATTGAAGATGCAATAAATAAAAAGTTGAAATAAAGTCGTTATTTTAGAGAAAATCTCTAGAAATTTAACGAACTAGTATTTCAATTCAATTTAATGACAATTTTATGCAGAAACGATAAATCAAAACTGGTTCCTCTCTACTTGCGTATGAATCACAGTGCGTTGAAAATAGTACTTCGAAACGAGCTACGTAAAAGTTTACGCGTTTAATTTATGCTAGGCAACTTCGAATTGTATACTTTCGTATACGCAGTTTATCTAAGATTTTGTATCTTTCCATCGTGGGCTTTCTGATAGTGCCCAGAATTACATTCGTAAAAACCAGCTACTGCGGCGTAGTTGATTGGTTAATTGTATTTCGTTCGGGTATGACATCCCGCTACCGTACATTGAAACTTCCAGAAATTTCACTCACGCTCTGAGTAATGTTCGAATTTGACGCGTCAAAAAAAAAAACAAAAAAAAAAACCCATTAAAACGAATTGTTACTTCACCGATCTCTCTAGCTCTCGCGGTGCCACTGAAACGAATTTTGATTTTTACCGATGAATCCGCTGAAATGACTCGTAATTTTACCTGTCCCTAGTTCATGGTCACTACAACGAATCATTGCTCTGTTCCGGTTGCCAGATAGGCCTCACACCTTTTAATGTTAATGTACGGAACTTACGGCGTTCGAATGAAATAACGTGCCAAAACTTACACTAAATTCAAATACTGGGTTGGCTAAATAGATTCTTTGTAGGCTAAAATGAAAAAACTGATGTATTTAAGAACGTGCGGTATACGGTGTATTTATACAATATGTATGTATATCGATTGTAACCGGCGAACATCAACTATCAATCTCCCATAATCTTCAGAAATGACTAACGGACAAAAACATTAAACAACATTAACGATAATTATTAATAGATACATCGACGGGAAGACAAAAGCAAAAGACTAGAACCGTCCGTGCTCATGTACATTACAAACTTCGGCGCGCCCAAAAAAATTTATTATTAAAAAAACAGAAAATACATTATAAACTTCCCTTAGCTGTTACCGTTATTCTACTAATCCTGGGCCCATACCATTCGCCTTTCTCTCGCTCAAAAAGTTACCACTCAGCCGCTGCAGTTTTCCTACGAGCTGTACAAGCCTCCTCTTTTGAAACGCCTTGATGGTACTTTTCTTCCGCTAGCTGGATACACGTCATATCACTCTGGCCAACGTAATCTTTAATCACTCCCGAAGTTTTAATTATATATATATGTTTATTATTAATTGAAAGCCATCATTGAAGATCCCAACAGCAAAATAATTGGCCAGCTGAATAGTTTTTAAGCCGCTAATGAGATGTTTTGGAGCAAAGTGCCATAACAAGTCATTGCAACTCTCATTATTATTTTGAGTAGCGTTTCCTTTGCACCTGTTTAATAATTCGGTCTTACTTAAAATCCTTTTAATTCGGATTTAATGTTTTTAAAACGTCCCTGTCTGGTAGAAGATAAAAACATGCTTGAAGTTCTTCATATTAAAACCTTCAACTTCCTTCGTCGATTCTTGCACCAACTGTCCGCGCCGTTTGATGCTGCAGCTTCTTGTCAGTTGATGAACCTATATGAAAGTATATAGTCTAAATCGTTAGTTTATTTCGTCTACATAATGTCTTAATGTGTAGTCAAACCATCATATTTTTTTTGGAGCTTATTTATACGGCTTTAGCAGTTAATTTTACAGTGTCCTTACTTCTGCCTTCCATACTCTACATTTTCTTCTTTTCACTTCGACATCGTGTTCCCATTCTTTTCTTGAACATTGTAATTTTACGACTTCCACATCGTATAGTTCATATCTAAAATACCGTTAGAAGTAGCACTACCGCCGTCGCTGATGTAATATTTTATTTCGTAATTTGCAAGTGACCGATCAAACATTTCTACGCACTAGAGTTTCTTTCGCGCCGTTCTGATTTCCGGGTTAAATTATTTTCACTCATTTTGAATTCAATTTTAGCTGCACTGTGCTCTACACGACACTTAGGACAGTAAACTTGCGTACTCGCTCCACCAAAAATCAGAACATATTGTAAATAATTGACAAGACATAAGCGTTTACAGTGCCACTTACAGGATCACTGATGTTACAGACCAGGTCAAACTGGTTTTTATTTTACAAGGGGGGATGTAAAATTTTACAGAAACATGACGTCAGAGCTCGTGAATCAGCGTAGCTAGCTGCCAGGCGCGCTTCTCTGGCGATGAGAGGACAGTAACTGGCTATCGAGCAACTTCGCTTTAATAGACTGCCATTTCAAAAATATTTACCATCTGACTTCAATACTTTTAAGATAAAGTAAAGTAGGTCCCATATCCTTGATAAGGTATCATGGATTGTGAAGTTAAGCTTTTCATAATGGTAGTTAAGGATCTAATGGATCTAAGGAGAATACTGAGGTCAGTTCCTTTCTTTCGGCCGTCTTTACATTCCCAGATACGATATTATCGTGTAAATAGAAAATTATCGAAAAATACGAAAAAAACCAAAAAATAAAACGGTTTTTTGAAAGTGAGAAACTAGTCTAGCCCCCCTAAATCTAAAATGATTCTAAAGAGCTTTCATACAGAACATTTTATGCTATATTAATAATGTTATCAACGACGATATGATTATGCGATGGCAGTAACGAACGGACATTCGTCAGTAGATTAATTAACTAAAAAAAAAGACCATTATATGTTTTCCATTCGTTTCAATTCAGTTTAGTGCTTCTCGAGTTTCGATATACAGATATTTTTGTACAAAATTTTTCCTACTTAATGTAAAAAATGCTTTTTTACAAAAAATAAATACCGACTTCAAGGGTTATTATAAAAATTTAAAAATGCACTAAAAAGTAAAAAATAATTACTCCCGATAAAATATATATATATCAGAGTGATATAACACTTAAGTGGTGATATCGTAATTCTTATACAACATTAACTTTTTGGAGTTGGAATTAAATTCATGTTAGGAACAATTTAATCAACATTTAATGCAGTTTTTAATTATTCTTTTAATATGAATTTGATGTCAACTCCAAAAAATTAATGTTGTATAAGAATTACGATATCACCACTTAAGTGTTATATCACTCTGATATATATATTTTATCGGGAGTAATTATTTTTTACTTTTTAGTGCATTTTTAAATTTTTATAATAAATCTTCAAGTATCGGTATTTATTTTTTGTAAAAAAGCATTTTATTTTTTACTTTTTAGTGCATTTTTATTCAATTAAATTAAAACATTTATTTCCACGGTAAAAACACCAAAAGCTACATTTCCATGGTAATTTGGCAAATTTATAGTATTTTAAGTCAAAAATCTAATCCGACGGTGAAAACAATCATGAATGAAAAGCATCCAAAAAGCTTCAATCTCCCGCATTATTAAGGCTAACTCAAAAACTATCGGTCAGACCTTGATCAAATTTAAATGGGACCACATGACAAACACCACCTTTCAAATAAAAGAAGAATCATCAAAATTGGTTCATCTAGAAGAAAGTTCTGTGGTAACACACATAAAAAAAAAATAAAAAAATAAATAAAAAAAAAAAAAAAAAAAAAAATACAGTCGAATTGAATACCTCCTCCTTTTTTGAAGTCGGTTAAAAATAAGGAACGTAGAAAATACGAACGTGCACAGTACATTGATCAAAAAAAGCTAATACAATTACTAATTATAATGAAAGATGACTGATCTTCAAAATGTGTTTGACAACTAATTTACCTAAGTCTATTATTGATTTCAATTTTAAAACGGCTTATTAATTGATTTATTTACATCGTATAGGTTTGTTAGGTTGTACCACATAGATTTAGGCACCTTAATTATAGTGAAGCGTTGATTTAAACCGCACTCTGACTTATGCGTTGGTTTTTTGGTAATTCTTTGATTTTAAGCGTACGCTGAGTAGTTTAACTTTATTAAAACTATATACATATATATATATATATATATATATATATATACACATAGTGTAACTTTTGGGTCCGCAGCTGCCAATCAAGAATTTAATTTTCTTATCAACTCCTCATTTCCTCTTCATTCCTTAATATTTACTTCCAAGAGTTCTTTTTTTTTTTTTTTTTATTCCCCCCCCTGGGCATGTCAACAAAGGATCTTTGCCCAGAAACGAAAGGAAGGAGAAGGATCAGTTAAATGTAGATTCGGTCAGCTATAGATAAGATGAAGGAACTGAGGATAGGAACAACTGAGATCGACGGAAACGATAAGATATACGAGGCACAATAAGGAGTAGGGAGTTTGAGTGACAGCAGATTGGAATACAAAGAGGTGCGTTCGTTCACGAGGGATGGACATTCAAAGAGGGTATGGTCAGGATCACAGACGGCTTCGTCGTCAGGATGAAGAGGGCAATAAGAGGAAAGAGCGAGATGAAAACGAAAACGTGAGGAAGGAAGAAGAGTATGATTCAGACGTAAACGGATAATAGGGACAATAACGGAGCGGTGAAGCGAAGGAAAATCGTAAAACCAAAGCCGCGTGGGAAGATTAGGTTGGATGGAAAAATAAAAGGAAGGATGATTAGAAAAGGAGGAAACGTAAAAATCTGACCAAAATCTAACATGAAACTTTTTGCACAATGGGAGTAAATTAGAAACGGGAATTTTGGAGAAAAAAAAGCGGGAGGATACAGCAATCTGAGCCAAGAAATCTGCCATTTCGTTACCCTCTATCCCCATATGACTGGGGACCCAGAACATTTCAATGCGGATAGCGTGAAGTGAGAAGAGAGTGTGAATGAGAGAGCGAATACGGAGGATGAAAAGGTCAGAGGAGTGAGAGGGGAAATGAGAGGAAATAGCTTTAAGAGCACACATGGAGTCGGAGATAATTAAAAATTTAGAAGAAGAACGATTTGAGGAAATATGGATTATGGAGCGTAAAATGGCCATTAACTCGGCCGTAAAGATAATACAAAAGGAAGGGAGACGAAAAGATTCAGAGAAATTAATGCTCGGAATGATGAAAGAAGCTCCAACTTCATTAGGCCCCTTCGAACCATCCGTAAAAATAGCAGTATGGGAAGGAAAACGGGATTCGATATAACTATGGAATTCCTGTATAACTGTTGGATAGGAAAGGGATTTGGAGGAAAAAGGAAAGTAGAGAGATCTGCAAAATTGAAAGAAAAGTAAGGGAGATTGTTATAAGAAATTGTGCAGGATAAAAAGGAATTTAGTCGCAAAGCAATGTGGGCTAGAATAGGAATTTTCTTGGGAGTAAAACGCCAGTTTTGCAGAATAGAAAGATATGAAGGAATAAGTTTGGAGGATGATAACGGTAAGCGTTTACACAAGAAACGATAACCTAAATAGGATCTGCGAATGAAAAGGGGAGGCGAGTTAGACTCAGCGAGAACTGCTGGTACTCGAGAAGATCTACGAACACCAAGGCAAAGATGAATACAAGAATTTTGAATTATATCTAGCTTGGAAAGAAGTGATTTTGAGGCAGAGCCATAGATAAAGGAACAGTAGTCGAATTTGGAACGGATAATCGAATTGTACAAGGAAATAAGGAGAAAAGGATCGCCTCCCCATTTTGTTGGGGAAAGAGCTTTCAGTAGGTTTAGTCTTTTAAGGGCAGAAGAGGAAAGGAAATTAATATGTTCATAAAAGGACAGACGACTGTTGAGGAATACACCGAGATAGCAGAAGCATTCCCTACGAGGGATAAGATTGGAGTTTAAGGATACAGAGACTAAAGCGGGATTAAAAGGACGAAGAGAAAAGACAATACAAGAGGATTTTAAAGGGGAAATAGAAAGGTTCAAAGAGGAAAGAGATTGTTCCAAAGTAGCTAGAGACAATGATAATAAAGGTGTTCCAGACAGGACGTGTGACTCCTCTGGACAAAAAGGAGTTGAATATATAAAGAAGTGTTCGGAGAGCAAGATCGGATAATTTTTTTAGGACAAAGAAGGGAATACCATCACGACTTGGAGTGAGGCTGGAAGATTTTTTGAGAATGGATTTTAATTCATTAATATTAAACGCGGAGGAAAGAAAATGAGAATTAGAGTTTTCCGTAACAGGAACCGGGCAGGATTCATCAACGTTAGGAACATAAGCAGGAGCAACAGCATCAAGAAAAGAAGACAAACTATCGGAGGAAATAGTATCGATAGAAGGACGTTCAGAAGAAGGGAATTTGAAAGCTCTGGCCATTTTCCAGATATGATTGAGAGGAGTAATTCTCGAAAAAGATGAACAGAAATTTTTCCAAGAGGATTTCTTAGACGATTTTAGAATAAATCTAGCCCTTGCATTGGCCCTTTTGTGGGCAAGAAAGTTTTCGCGTGTAGGATTCAATCGGAAAATTCGAAATGTAGCGCGACTATGATCGAAAGCGGCATTGCATTCTTCGTTCCACCAGAGGGACGATGCTGATCCACGATGGCCTGACGATGACGGTTTACGGGAAGGAGAAGACAGCGATAAAGCATTTGTAATCGAATCTAGGAATAGATGGTAATGAAGTACAGGATCAGAGCCATCTAGAAGTTTAGGAAGCGTAGAATCAACTAAGGAGTGGAACAGAGCCCAATTAGTTTTCGATAGGTTCCATCGAAGGTAATTGAGAGGTTTAAAGCAAGGAGAAGAAGGAGGATTCTGGGGAGTAATTAGAATAGGAATATGATCACTACCATAGGAGCCCATGAGAGTTGACCAATTGTAATGAAAACCAATAGAAGGAGATGAGAAAGTTAAATCGAGAGTACTATAACTAGATGGGCTCTTGCAATAGGTAGGAGAGAGATCATTAAGAAGGACTAAATCATTAGAAAGAACAAGATTTTCAAGAACAGTACCGTTGTTGTTATGGTTTGAGCAGCCCCATGAGGGCGACCGAGCATTCCAGTCACCCCCATTGATGAACGGATGCGGGATAAGAGTTCAGGGGCAAGTAGCTGCTTCCTTTTTCTCTCCAACCAGTAATTCCGCTCAATCCTTCAGGCTGCCGGCTTTTTGTTCTATCTTCTCCGCGGAACTTTACGCTATTCTTCGAGCAGCTATATTTATTTCCTCAACTCGATACAATAAAGGATACCTAATCATTTCGGACTCTAATTCAAGCTATATCCTCTTCCTTTCTCTCATATTCCCTTGACTTTATTCGTATACGTTCTCTCATCTATAGTTTTTCCCTATTCCATTCTATTTCCATTGTGACCTTATTTCGGTTTCAAATCATGCCGGTATTGATGGTAACGAAACGGTAGATTCTTTAGCACGCTCAGCATTACACTGCCCCTACATTTTGTTAAAAAAATTCCTGGTCACAACATACTTCGCCCCTCCAAAAGAATGCATGTCAGACTTTAGTCGGATATGTATATCATCGCTCCTTTTCTAATCCTAACTTATTTTACTTTTATATTCAGCCTAGACCCTCTCCTGTTCTTGGTTGTATTATTTTCCGATCCTTAAACGTTATTTTTACATTATTGCTACCTACCGTATGCGGTTCAATCATACTTTGCTCCCAGTCTCACGGTATCGTATAGCTCTTTCCCCGTCCCCTTATTGTCCTTTGCACTCTGGCGACTGTGTACTTTCGTTTGTGATCCTGACCATGTGTCATTTGAATGTTCCAATCTTTCCTCCGAACGGAAATAGCTATTAAAGCTGAATTTTCCTACTCCCTATAATGCTTCCTTAACTTTGTCGTCTTCAAAGGTGGTTCCTATTCTTCTTACATTTTTTCTTCCATCGATCTCTGACTGGATTAAAATTTAATCTTTAATATAGTCCAGTTGTCTTAGGTGGCTGCTCTCGGCTGGCTAAACCTGAAAAAAAAAAAAAAATTGGCGAGGCAGTGCACTTTTTGCCAGCACCTCGGCTTTGTTACCTGTTGCTGTGTTAAAACTGACGAATGCGCTTAGCAATTCAAAAAAGAGACTAAAGTTATCCTTAGGTTGATATATACTCATTATTTTTTTTCTTTAATGTATATATTGAAAAAAGTTACACCACCATGGAACAGTTTGTTAAATTTATTATTAAATTATTATCGACGCGTTTCGAAGACAAGAGCTTCATCAGGATTGGGCAATGTTTCTTAAAGTTATTTTTGATAAATGCAGTTACCTTTGACTGATAATAGAGCCGATAACATTAAGAATTTATTCATCAATTCTAATAGACTTTGCTTTGTTCCGGGTTTCGTACTTAGGTCGCAGGTATTACATCTAACGGTCATTTTAGAACGAGATTCGTACAAGTCACAGCTCGATCGATCGGAAATAGTCTCGATTTATTTACTTCACAGTTAAGTCTGGACGAAACAAAAAAAAAGAAGACAATAAAAATTGCTGTAGTCGTTAAATGAAAATATAGAGAAATTCAGTTTCATGTTATAATAACGAAAATTTTAAAAATAACGAAAATAAGTGAATTTTTCTTATTCCCTTAGACACGCAAACGCGTATGCGCGCGCGCACACACATGCATATATACACACGCGTCTAGGATATTTGTTCTTTTTCTTTATTTGGTTATCCGAGAATGGTTGGTGGCTATCAGATATATGCGATATGCAACGCGATTGAAGATTTCACTTGAAACTACGTTAATTTATCGATATATAGATGCAGTGCTAAGTGACTATTGTCCCAGTGCACACGGTGTGCATGTTTGCCATTTTATTTCAAGCGACTGTATTAAATGATTAATTTATTTTAGCGATTTTATCTGTTTTGTTAGTTGTTCATTTTCAACGCTCTGATCTGCCAGTCTGATCGTAAGAGTTTCGATAGGAAAATTTCCAGTTTCGATAGGGGGCTCTATGTATGTATACCTGTTTTTTGTTTTATTTTCCAGATTTTCATTATTAAATTCTTGCTGATTGAGTGTACTAAACGTTCTGACATCGCATTTCTTGTTGCGATATCATTGTCCAGGTTTCGCGTCTTTACTAATCCCGCTACCCCTAGATTTGAATGTATTCACGGAGAGAAGAAACATGTTCAGGTAGATTACTCTGTTCCTCCAATATTGACTTCTGAACAAAATTCTTGGTCTAGCTTTAGAGCGCGCTGTAATTTATCTGGACATCTTTACGTAATCGTTAGTGTGATATAAATTGTTCGCTATAAATGTTTTTGTAAAACGTTTTCATTTGAATTTTATTCGGTTGCGTAATCTATTTTTATTCTTAGGTCTCTAGTTCGATTTTTTGATGGAATCGGTGGATAATATTAGAAATTAAAAAGTGCGACCTTCTTTCTGTTTCTCGTTTTAATCACTGCGTTTACGTTTCATTACGTTTAAGCATATCAGAATTTTTTTTCTATTCACGGAATCAAATTCTTAACTAAAAGCTGATGTAGAGTGTTTGTTCTTTTGCGATTTTTCTGTGAGTCGACGTAATGAAAATATCATATCAGTTGTTTTCGTTATTTTTCCAAAAACCGTTTCGTTTATCAGGAAGATCCGGGTTCAAAGGTTGATTTTCCTGAAAGGAAACAGCGCTGCCTGTGAGTTTTTGTATCCTGATAATTGAAACATTTAACTTTGTGTGCCCTTTATTTGTGTTTGAAGTTAGGAGTACAGTTTTTTATTCCTATATTTTAACAAAGAGGTTGATGTCTGCTACAGCGTACATGTCGACTCCTCTTTGTTTTCATTTTAACTACCTACTTCCTATTGCGTTTGCGAGTATAAAATGTTGTCTAGCAAGTCCTCTGATTGGAAATAAACGTTCCTTTTTCTCCTTAATTGTCTCTTAATTTCCCCCGAGTCGAAGACCAAGTTTCTTTTTGTTATGGCCTAGGTAGACTTTACGTACTTTATTTCTTATTCCTCACAGTCTCAATCAGTTACCGGGTTGCAGTGGCGGATCCACGAAAGGGGAGATAGCCCCCCCCCCAAAAAAAACCCAACTAAAACCTTGATGAAATAATTTGTAACAACAAAGAAACTTAATTTATACTATAAAAGATTTACATAAATGTTACAACATACGGATTTAATTATACAACTAATACATATTTAATACTGTTTTCTAGTAAAACTATTAATGTTACGTTTTTATTCTTAAACGCAACTGTCACGGATCTTTTGTCTTTTTTATTTATTTTTAATTTTTATTTTGTAATTTTAATTAAAAATAGTTCAATGAGAAACATACGCATTTTTTTTTAAATTACTCACGGGGACAAAGAATTCGGATCGGATTACTAAACACAAATAAAAAAGAAATAAAGTCTAATAATAATACGCTTTTTTACTATTTCTAGTAATTTAATATTCTAAACCACCATTTTAGCTAGAATTTTATAATTTCGTTTTATTTTGTTCATAACTAAAAATAAAACAAAAGTTAAATTAAAAATTGTAATAATTATGTATTTTTAAAACACATTTTTGTAAATTTCTATAAAGGTGGTCGCTATTTGATTTTCTTTATGAAACAAGGGGTACTTCTCAAATCTACTGACTACCATGTAAGATACTACGTAATTATATAATTTCCCTTCCCAAAATGTTTCTCTGGATCCGCCCCTACGGAGTTGTTATGCATTGACTTGCCTTCTCATTTAGCGTAATAGCGCGCGCTTAAATTATCTGAAATATGTTTAGTTTTTAGCGCCTGCTTTGAAAGGGAGGCGAACTAACATGCGGTCTACATTAGCATTTGTGTTGCTTTTATGATTATACCTTTTAATGTTTCTGTCTTGTTACGACATCCACCAAGCGAAGTGTTTTAGATTTCGAGTGCGTCACAGAGTGGAAAATTCGTGTCGGTGCTTAACATACTATGATACGCAAAAAAACTACTGAAGTCGACACTGTTCATTATCATTTATTTCTCTAGCTCCACAGAGTTCGAAGATATCTTTTCATGCGATTACACTCGTAGCGATAGCCACTAGTTGTTAGAGCGCTTGGATTCCGTTGCGGAAGTCTCGGGTTCGAGCCCCCGGGCGACCATAGAAATAATTATTACGAAAAATTAAGTTACAAATACTCGTTAATAGAAAATCATATGGAAGGCAATGGCAAACATTTTTTTATTTATTTTATTTTATTTTTTTTAAATATGCGCGCTAGTTAGTATACAGCAGACATAAATAGAACTGCATTTGTATAACGATGTAAATCAAACAATCAAAATATCAGTTGCAAATGTGGTCCTGCATGTGTACATTCGTACTGCGTATAAACAATATGAGCACTAATCTGTACGGCTAGAATGTACAAATAGATAGTCACGACGTTCGGAATCGAGTAATACGACTGTAAGACACACTGCATCTTTGATGTCTTCTGATACGATGAGATGTTCTTTATGTGGTACTTTTCGTATGTTCTCATAGAACTTTGGTATTGGCACAGCTGTCCAATGTGGATGCTTTAGCACGAATAATAGTTATTTTTTGGCTTGCGGTAAACATATTTTCGTTTAACCTCCCGTTGGTAGGTTCTTGGGTGATACATTGACCGATTTTGTTACTTACTACATGGCTTACAATGTAGAGTTTTTTTGTTTTCTTTTTTTCCCGATTGCTTTACTACTTTTCAGTAAAGTGTGTAATCCTAACAGTAAAATGTACAAGTCGTTCGTCCATTTTTAATGTGGGGTTTTTCAGGGCAATGACGGCTTCATAACACCGCTGACCGCGATTATGGGTGACTGCAAAACATGTCGGTTTTAGTTTTTCATTCTTTGTGAATTGTAAATTTTGTGAATTTATTGTATTTCAGTTTTTCGGTGTTTATTCACTCTCATACCTAATCGTGCGCAAAGAAAATGGATTACTTTAGTAATAATGTTGATTTTTCGAGAAATACTCAGTAATTACAATAGTGTGAAACTAAGCTAGAAATGTTTTTTTTTTTTTTTTTCTTCGTAAGAACGCATCGTATCTAGGGGGGATACTTTAATCATATTTCGATAAGTAAAAGGGGAGCTTTTTTGTTTCTTTTTTTTTTAGCCCGACATTAAGCCATTTGGCCACTATCGAGTCAATGTAAGAAGAAAAGATACGTAATATTCAGATTTATACAAGGAAGGTTTCAGACAAACACGGCCGTAAATGTTTAGTCAAATGGTTTCCCGCCAAGCTAAAAAAAAAAAAAAAAAAAGAAACAAAAAAAAGCTCACAAATGATTGAATCCTTAGAGGGAAAAAAAAAGAAAAAAACTGGCCAGGCTGAGCTGAAGGTACCTCGAGCACTTGAACTCGACTGAGCGGCAAAAATAGGGAACGGGAATCACAACCATTTACAATGTAAACGTAACAAAAAATCACGGCCGCACCAATGTTTCGACATAACCCACGAATGTCTGTACAGAATTACAGGGAGAGAAGATCTGCCCAAACCGAGTCGCAGTTGCGTTGGACTCCGAAATCCAACAGCGCAGCGTTCAGGATAGGTATTAATAATAGCAAATAAATTTATACAGTTAAATTAAAATGCCGTTTAATATAATGAATTTAAACAAAATATAGAGAGAACCTGGTTGTTATGACACAGAAGATTACTTAAATCGGCAATTTTTAGTATTAAGCATAGCGATTATTGCTGGTTCCGAATATTTATTAAAACATTTAATTCTTAGAAGAATGTTTGCGTGAATTTCAGTAGTCACAATTAAAGAGACACCAGCTAGTGTGCAGATAATTTGATGAAGTAATTGTTTGTCAGTTTTCATTTAAAACTTTACCACGGAGCAGTTCGGCATATGTTTAACTCGAAGTTTAGAGCATTTAACCATCAACAGAATGTGAAGGCGTAGATTTTATAGTGCGTAAAGGCGAGCCTCTGTTTTGCGTTGCTTTTAATTTATTTAAATTTAATACCGGGCTATCGCACATGACGATACCGTTATAGGTTGTTAATATGTACAGCACTCCACCCAGTTCCTCTCGGTCAATTGAAACCTTTTTCACATTTTTTGGATATGTTGCTATCAGGATTACGAACAATGTGCATCGTTGTGGCGAAGGGGAAAGACAATGGAGAGACGAAGGTAACATGTATGATCGAACAGGTAGATAAACGATAAAGAAAAAAACAGGGAAAAAAGCTCTAAGAACCAAGGATTAGAAGATTGAGTTGATTAGAGAAATAGAAAAATCCATAAAGCAGGAAAGGGTCCGACCAGAATCTGGGTGCAATTTTTTACATAGGGATAAATGACTCGAGCCAGAAATTTTCTTAAAATAGAAGCGGGAATGAGTAGCAACCCTAGGCATCAGTCATTTTATCATCCGCCGAGGGTGCCCATACGATCAGGAACCGATAGCGTATCACCGTGAACAGTGTGGTGGAGAGAAAAATCATGAGATCGTATACGAAGAATGATAAAGTTGCACGAGTGAGGTGGAAAAGATGTACGAATAGCTTGAAATGCACGTAATAATTGGAGAAATAATGTTTAGAGGCAGTAGCCGCTGATTCATTTGTAAAAATAGACAAACAAATAGAAAAGAGGAAGGCGAAAAGATTTAGAAAAATTAGAGTCGCGAAGAATAGAAAAAGTTTCGACACCATCATGTGGGTACGGCAGAGAAATGTTGATAGGTTTACGAGATTCCTCGTTAATAACAATAGCTTGGGAGAAAAATCTGCAAAAGAGTTAAGAAGAAAAAATACTTTTACGGGGAGGTGGCCATAGTATTTGTAAGAATTATTACCGAAAATTGTATGAGGTACGGGCTACGGAGCAAAGCGCCAGTTTTTACCGACAGATATGTGAAAAAAATGAATGGTAGACGTTTAGAAAAGAAATGATAGCTTACGACGAACCGAAGGAGAGGGCTATTAGATCTAGCAAGGATTACTGGTATAGGAGATTTGAATGTATCGAGACGAAAAAGTAGGAATTCTATACTATATCCAATTGAGAAGATAAGATTTGAAAGCGCGGATAACGTAATCGAACCTGGAGCGAATAACGGTAAAAGGAGATGAGTATATTATAAGGGGATCGTCTTCCTAGTCAGAGCCTGTTGATATCTAATTCTTTAAATTGTGGCTGGTTGCCTATATATTCCGGTATTTATTATAGTCTGCATCTTACTAAAGTGAATTTGTGTGATAGAACTTTCCTCTGTTTTTGATGATACGGCTTTACGAATATGGTTGCTAATTAATCCGCTGATAACGTTATATTTAATAAGCTGGATCCACGACACAGAATTGTTTCTCGTAAGGCTTGATATTCCACTTTGTCAACGACGAGGACATTAAGAAATGGAAAGAAGGAGAAAATATAGTTCTTATTTTTAAATATTTAAAGATACGGAAAATAAAAATAATTTGAGAGCTGGAATAACAAAAGTAGAAGGTCATGAGAAAGTATAAGAAGCACACATCGACTTTTAGTATAGTAAAAGAACGAAAAGGTCGAACATTCAAATACACCATGATATCAGAATCGCAAGAAAGTAAGTAGAAGGGGAATGAAAAGAACAAAATGGAACGGAAACTGATGAAAACCGAGAAAATGATGTAGGAATGTCGCCTTTGTTTCGTTTATTCCCGTTAATTATTAGTTCTTGATTAATACGACGAACATTTATTTTTTTCTGCTGAAATGTAATACTTAACTGAAATTGCTGCTCCGTCGACATTTCAGTTCCCCTTGTGGTCTGTTATTATACTGCAATCGGGTATTATTTATTTATTTATCTATCTATCTATCTATCTATCTATCTATCTATCTATCTATTTATTTATTTATTTATTTATTTATCTATTTATTTATTTATTTATTTATCTATTTATATATTTATATATTTATTTATTTATCTATTTATCTATTTATTTATTTATTTATCTATCTATTTATTTATCTATCTATTTATTTATTTATCTATTTATTTATTTATCTATTTATATATTTATTTATTTATCTATCTATTTATTTATCTATTTATGTATTTCTTTATTTATTTACTTTTTAAGCTCGCCTTGATTTTGACCTAACCACTAGGATGCATTATGTTAGAAATCTAAATTTTGAGACGATAGGAAATGGAAAGAATAAAGCATTGAAGTAAGGGAATTACAGCTGGGGATGGGAAGGAAAGAATAAAGGAAATGCACAGTAAGGAGTCGGAAGATCTAGAGCCAAGATTTTCGAATAGAAAAAAGGAAAACGTTCGGTAACAAGAGCCTAACATTCGAGGAAAATATGGTTTGCGTCACATTCAGAAGTATGATCAGTATTGAGGAGGGGATAATAAAGAAAAGAAGATTAGGACAAACGAAAACGAGAAGCGGGGAGCAGAGACTAATTAATTTTTAATCTGATTTAGGAGACAGCAGTAGAACAACGACTATGGAAAGGAACCAAGGGGCTACTGTGCGCCGACTGTGTGAGAAGACAGTGCGAAATTAGAGAATATTTAAAAAATTTACGGTGTTTTTTGTAACCGCGTTACAGATCATAAACATCGATTTTGTTTTTTATTGAGATTTTTTTGAATTCCTCGTAGCCGCCATAAATACCGATGCAGTTAACGGCATCATCCAAAAAAAAAGATTAATAACGCTGAAATTAACATTCATTAAACACAGTTTATATATATAATTCGGCAACGCGTTTCGTTAGATCGAAATCGGATTTTTTATTGGCTTCATTAAAGGGGCTGTGTTTAACAAAGTAGCTGTTCTTGTAGATTATTTACGCAATTTATTTTCATTTCATTGCTACGGATCATGACTATTTCCTTTATATTTATAGACGAATAATGTGTATTTCATTTTTCCTTTTTTTTTTTTTTTCAAACAATTTTTTGCTGTTCGCTTCAGCCACAGACATAGTAAATTTTCGGAAACAACTGCGTTTTAAACGATATTTATTCGCCTTTTAAAACGCAGTTGTTTCCAAAAATTATTTATTATGAGTAATTTCTGTGAACGCTTTAAATATGTTTAATATTAAATTTTTGTTTAAGGTTTTTTTTGGATTTTTTGATTTTTCTCGACAACTAGGATATTTTCAAATGTCGCCATCTTTTTACTATTATGGCTGCCATTATGACCTCTGCTATGTTATTATTACTATCCCACCGTTATTATTATTATTATTATTGCTACTGATACTGTAACTGTCGTTATTTTGATTATAGTTTTTGATGTTTTGTACTACTCCTTTTGTTTCTTTAGAGGGTTTAAAAAAAAAACGGGCTAGCGTAATTTTTTTCCGATTTTCAGATAAGAGAACATTCCTTCTCGATGTTGCAGGTTGATTTTTAAAATAAAACTGGTTATTTCTATTTTAGTGCGATATTCATGGTTGAATATAGAGAGGTTTTTTGTTTTTTATTGGTTCGTCAACATGGACATTGGCCCAAGAACAATGGAACAGAAAGGCAAGAGAGACTCAGATCTTTACACGATCAGAGATAGACGACAGAAAAAGAATCAAGAGCTAGGATAACAGAAGGAGAAGGCAGGAAGAGAATGAACGATATGGAGCGGGAATACGGATTTGTAAAAGGAAGGAATAAAAAGATGCTTGTTCAGTTGAAGAACAACCGAACATTACATATGATCGGGATCGCAAAGAAACTGGTTGCTGGTGCAATGGACAATAAGGAGAAGGCGCGAGAGAATAACGGAAAAGCGAGTGAGGTTTCTCATAATCGGGGATATTTTTTGTCATTAATAGGTGGGGGAGTGTAAAGCGATTTGAAACTTTGGTGTCGGTGGTGCGAGGTATTGTCACATTTAAAACTCTAGACGAATGTTATAGGTTTTTAGTTGTAGCTGTGATTTCGGATGAAGCTCCGGAATAATCGAAATTTTTTAATGCCACAAGCACCTCGATGTCGTTTAGCTCGTTCAGCATATTCTTCTGATCCGGGTGAAAATAGCTCATTGTGACAATAAATGCAGTCTAATGACGTCAGAATAACCTCTGTTGTCGAATGAAGTACGAAGTTGCAAACGAATTTGTCGCAGGAGAAAAATCCCGATGACAACCTAGCACCGAACAAAGATACATTTTCGGTATGTTCTCCGTGCATGGCTAAAATGGATATGAGATCATTACGGTCTCGAACATCGGGGGGCAAGCGCCTTTACTACTGTCGCTAAACGAATTCCATACGGCGCATTTGTCGAATCGGTAAGTTCTGCCCGAGAAAAAAACTGCATTCACAGTTAAGATACCAGGGCGAGAAGAGTAGCTCTTTAAGAAAAGTGGCCAGCTTTTTAGAATAATTCCAGGACGCGCAAGGAAGGAGGGGGGGGGGGTCCTGCCGGTTTGCTCGGTTGGCATGGTTCCTACTTTTAACAAGGTTAGCCGTAAAATAAGAGCGGCCGGTCGCTATACTTAAGTTGTTACAGAAGTCGACTTTGGCATCGACTGAAGATAGTCTGTAACAGATTTATTTAAATTCGATTCGTTTAAAAGGGGATAGTAGTTTTTGAATTTTAATTAATTATGGCCGCTTTCGACGGCGCTGTTTCCGTTCGACTGGATGAGCGAGCGGGTGTCTGTAAAGCCGGCAACGTAAGAAGACGGAAAAGACGTTTTCAGTTAGATCAGCGGCGGTCTGCTCGTAAATTATCAAAGTTGCAGAACGCGGCGCAGAAACAAAGGCTCTCGGTTGCTCGTCGTCGAGTAGTACACATCAGAGCGAACTGAACTAAGCAACCGGCGATCGGTAGTTGAGCGTAATCCGGGTGTAATTCAGTTGAGTAAGAAATTTACTGTTTCTTCTGCGAACGCGCGGGAAAACTCGAGCAAGCGAACGAAAAAGGAACACGAACAATCCGCTCAAAAGTTGCATGCCAGTTGCCGGGCCAACGGTTCAAAAAAGATTTGTGCGTATCAAAAATAGCCGGCCAGATTATCCGAATAGTTCGTTCAAATTCGTTTTTGGCTACGAGCGTCCGTTAAAAGTACATGTTCGCGCAGTATCTTTTCATCGGCGACTCGTCTTAGAAGACCCGTTCTGCCGTCGGTCTCCTCCTATAGCCGGAATTCGACCAGGCGGCCCCCGTTTCGTCGTCCAAAACAACTGCAATACACGGAGATTCATGTCGGAAAAACCGGATCGATTCCCGATGTCGTAAAGTGTTCCAAAGCGTACCAAAGCGTATCAAAGCATGCTAAAGCGTTCTTCCGATTCTAAAACGACTTTCTACGTGTACCGGCTAAGTATGCTCTAGGTGTTTCTTTGCCAAAATTTCTAACCACCTTTTATTCTCGCACTAACTAAAACCGTCTCTTTCGAACGACATTTGGCAAATCGGGAAAACCTTAATACAATTACCAATCGCTTTTCCCGAATTCTCCTTCCTTTCCCGGAGCTGGAAAAAAGCTGCTGACATTGGCACATCTCTGTTTCAGTCGAATACGTGTTTCCATTCTTGCCTGTGTCATATATTTCTGTTTTACTTTTTTTTTCCAATTGCCGTTTTATTTTTTGTGGAATTTTGTCTCGGGATCAACTAGAATTGTCGAATATACACAACCATGCGCACATATATATATATATATACATATATGTATATATATTAACGAGACCATATGTCATTCTTACGTCTCGAGAACAATAAGAAATCATGTAACGAAATTTTTGTAATACTTTTGCGAAACATTTGTTAAGTATTTTTTTATTTTGCGGCAACTCTCCTGTAAGAATTAAAGAAGACACCAAGCTGGAGGTTTAGGGGGTATCCGTTATGGTGGAATTCGAAAAATCGAATTTCATATTCATTAACCACCTTACAAAAATTTCTTCGCGAATGTTACGTCTACACTTTTCGATAAGGTTATATGTTCCATAAACGATCGAAATGAGGAAAAAAATTAAGCTTTTTTTTTTTAAACGGTATAATAACCGCCGCTGAAAATTAATTTTTAAAAAAGGTAAAAGAGGATATTAAATTACACCGAGCTATGATGTAAATTAACTAAAAGTATGCGTAAAAATATATTCAAAATAATGCATTTTCTCATGCCAATATTAAGACACGTAGATTACATATTTTATTATCGCTTTAATATCACCATTTGCGAATTTTATGATTGAAATTTGTAATCCGCTGAATTTCAGTTTAGATTTGTACACGCGTATTCAGTTTTTTTTTACACTTTGCCAATATTACACGCATATTATACGTACATATATATGTAGTTTATAATTGCTCTCATTAGTGGCTTTCAGTACATCGTAGATCTTAACTATCCGCCAGTGTCGAATGTATAAAATGTACAAATGAATATAGCGGAGGGCGAGGGAACGTTGTTTTACCATTGTTAGATAATTGTCAATATGACAAAGGCTATCACATAATTTATACATTTGATTGTTTTTTGTCGATAATAAAACTCTATTCAGCTGGTAAAATGTTACTGAAAAATTATTAAAATTTACGTTATTTTTTCACAATGGGCAATTTAAGTAAAAAAGTCGATTGTAACAACTTGCCCCCGATTCGGATTCGGGGCTAGTTGTTACACCTTTGGGGCACGTTGTTACACGGTAGATAAATAAATAAAATCATCAAAGATAAATTAAAATGTAATCATTATTTTTAAACGTTATAAACAAAACGAACATTTTAAACAATCTCATAATAATAATTTGTAATTATAGTATCTATTTCTTAATTTTTAAATTATGGTATTTAACAGTAAAATAAAATTATTTTGGCAGTAAGTTTCTTCAATCTTAGGAAAAACAACATTTTTATTACTAAAATTAAAAATAAACTTCGTCTGCTACAAACAACTTTCATTAGATAATTAATAACTTTTAATTATTTTAATTAATATGACACTTTTATTAAACTAAAAAACTTTGGATTATAACATTAATAAGGTGCTTATTACTATTTAAATGAGATAGAATAGGATAGAAAAAAATATATAATCATTTTTATAGAGGTAGGTAACAATATCACATACAAGTATATTAAATCAGTCTTCATCGAAATTGCAATTAATGCAAATAAATGAGTAAATGTTTCCCGTTACACATTTGACAATTTTGCATTCTATACATTCTACCCAATCATCTTTTTTAGAAGTGCTGTAACTTTCACTAAACACACTAAACAATACCATTCATCAGTATCAGAGGACAATCGGTGGAAGGCTTAACATGTTTAATGAGATGATCCATGAATTTTAAAAATTCTTTTTCCGTCATCCATCCTGAAGCATTACCCGCTCCAATCACATCTAGTGGTCCAGCACGAAGAAAGTGATCCGTGTATCTCATTCTGGGAAATACGAACATCGGCGGGACAGAATTTCTAGCTGCATTTATGGCACATGCGAGCGTTGTAAGTGTTCCTCTTTCGGCAGATGTGATCGCACCTATCTGTTTTTGACCGCGGGCAGCAACTATCTTTTTCGGTTTCTGTACTGTCGCGATACCCGTTTCGTCAATGATCCATATTTGCGAAGCAGTGAATTTATATTTTTGGAGTAACCTTTACCGTTTGTCGACAAAATCTTTAACGTTGGTTCCATTGAACGACGTTGCTCTACTCAAAGATGTGTAGCTTCTGGTGTTCCAAGCGATAGTTGAGGATTTCTGTGTATAAAATTATTAAACCAGTCCGGCTTAGCCATATTATTTTTAAGCCCGCTAGGGAGAATATTTTTCAAGTTGAGTTTTGTTGCACATTGGTATGCTAGTTTTCTCACCTCTGTTGGTAGTAAACCAAAATATATTTCTGAACTTTTGAGTAGATAAGAAGCTAATTTATCTTCTGTTTTGTAATCTTACACACAACATATTTAAGGTGATTTGATAGATGAAAATTAATAATATGTGCTTTCATCCTCAAAATCAAAGGTGATACAAATTTTGGGGCAAGCAAGTTGTTACATGTAACAACTTACCCCGAAAATTTGTAACTACGTGTCCCATAGCACGATTTTTTAAATAAATCGAAGTCACCATTAATGGATGTCGCGCTAGCAGAAAAAAACAGTATTGCAAATTAAAAGTAGATATATTAAGAAAGTTCGAGTATTAAAAAGTTGTGAAAATAAAAAACATATACATACATCAGAAAATAAAAAAATTTCGTAAAGGATTTTTTTACTTACTTGACTGAAATCAAGGCACATGCACACAACCTGTCAGCATGCTACTCGATGGGTTAGTGGTCGTTCTTACGTAACGCGCGATGTTATGAGGAATCAAATGAGTCCAATACTATGCACTAGAGAGTTCTAAATCCCGGTAAAAATGCGTATAACTATTTATCCCTGTAACAACGTGCCCCTCCTTCCCATACATATGTGTATATAGAAGAAGTAGTGTAAAAATGGCCAGAAAACTAACTCAGGGAAAAAAAAAAAGAAAAAAAAAATCATAGTTTATAAATAGACAAGAGTCTTTTAATAAGTAATAAAATAATATTGAGAAATACTCATTAAAGCATAGTAATACATATGTATGTGTAATAAAATTGAACTAAAACAATTGAATTAAAAAAAAACACGCTGTCATAGTTCATATTCAGATAATGCAGGTGTGATGAGCTGGCAAAAAAATGTTCGCGTTCAATTGACTGGGATTCCCGTAATTAGCGTGACTTTTAGTGAGCGGAGCTATCTACATTTCAGAGCGTTTATGTACACTTGTCAAAAGTTGTTTCTTAATTGTCAGCGAGAAATTGTTTAAAAACGTTTCTCGGAAAAACGAAAATAGTATACTTTTTTTAATTTTCTTCAATCAATCAATCAATCAATCAATCGTTGAACCG